>JAJGRX010000234.1:0-36896 GCA_025461125.1 Carex kokanica | reverse complement strand
TGTATAATTGTTTGAGAGAGCTACACGGTTTATTAGAGATCAAAATCCGTGTGAAAGAAGACCGTGTGGAAAAAATGAGAGCTACACGGATTTTTGTTAAAATATCCGTGTAGAATATAATACACGAATTTTTGATATATATCCGTGTAGAAATGGTAGAAATGTACACGAATTTATTATAAATAGCCGTGTATGTATTTGGAGAGCTACACGAATTAATAAGTATAAATTCGTGTATAAAAGGCTGTGTAGGGTTTTAATTAGTATAAAAGGCCTTCTCCTTCCAGCGCCGTTTTGATCAAGTCTTTTATATTGTCTCTCTCTCACTCTCTCTGTATGAATGTTGATCTGATTTCTGCAAAGGCTAGGTAGTAGCTTGAATCAGAGATCTTTGAAGTTTTTATTTTCTCCTCTCTATCTTTCTAAGGTTAGTATATATATATATAATATATATTTTTCTTTTCTTCCTCTAATTTTCTGTTACTTATTATTACTTATTTAGGTCATGTGTAATTCATGCATGCTTGATTTCTTAAGATAATGCAAAAATGGCGAAAAGTTCGACTGAGCGGGAGCCGAAGCGTGGGGGCAACCACGCAAAAGCGGGGGGAAGTCGGCTGAGCGGGGAGCCCAAGCGTAGGGGCGGCCACGTTTGAAAAAATTTTGAAATTTGAAATTTGAAATTCAAAAAAAAATTGAATTTAAAGGAGAATTTTTATTCTCTATTATGCATGCATACACATATATGTTGATAAAATGTATTTTTTATTGGAGATGCAATATGTTGGAGACATTTAACAAAGAGGGATCATGTCATGGATCACATGGGCACTCTCCTTTTTCATATGTTGGATCTAATACAACTAGTTTGTATAAAATTTTGGTCCAAACTAGATCATAACCAAGAGTTTTGGCAACAGGAGCCCAAACTTGATCACATGCTTACTAGGTAAGGACATAACTTGATCTACAAACATTGTATTGGATCTTGAGAAGTATATGTTATATGTGGATCACATTGGATTGTATATGTACAAAGGGCAATATGTAAATATATGTTGATGCTTTTATGCTTTTTTTTTGTTATATATGTTGATGTTTTCATGCTTTTTTGTTATATATATGTTGATATTATAATTTTATGGTTTCGGTTAGAATTTTGTAATGATAAATATGAGTTTGTATAATTTTGTAATGATAAATATGGATTTGTATAATTTTGTAATGCTAAATATAAATTTGTATAATTTTGTATAATTTCATGTACATGAATTTTAAATTGCTATCTGAAAACTTTAATACTGGCTAGCAAAACAGGAGGCTAGCCAAAAAATATATAATATAAGAAAAAATCCTACACGGATATTTAACAAAAATCCGTGAAGAAGAGTAATTTCAAAAATAATCGTGCACCAACACATTTCTACACGGATTATTTGATAAATGTCCGTGTAGGATAGTTTCCTACACGGACATTTATCAAATAATCCGTGTAGAAATGTGTTGGTGCACGATTATTTTTTAAATGTCAATAATTAAGAGAGCTACACGGATATTTTGTTTAAAGTCCGTGTAGAAAGAGAAGAGCTACACGAATATTTGGTTAAAAGACCGTGTAGAAAAGGGAGAGCTACACAGATATTTAGTTAAATGTCCGTGTAGAAAGAGGAATCGTACATGGATGTTAAGGTAATATCCGTGTAGCTCGATTATATGGAGAGCGACACAGGCAGGTGTTGTACATGGCTGTTTGTATACTAATCCGTGTAGAAATCGTTACAATCGCACACGGGTAAATATCCGTGTGTAATTATTTGCCTAGTCATACACCCTGACCTTCCACACGGCAGGAAATCTGTGTAGCTCCTCTATTTATGTCCGTGTGCAATCTCTATTTCTATAGTAGTGCCTGATGTCCAAGTCTCTGACCTTGCATACGGTCCATTTTTATCGGTATGTGGTTGTGTCGTATCCTTCCTTTTTTTTATCATTCTTCGCTCCGGGATGATTCTCGGACCCTCATATCGAGGCCAGTCACATTGGTTTCCTTGGGGCTCGAAGCAGGCACCCTATGTTTGTTCCAGCATTAACATACTATAGAGGGGACTGAGGGGGCTGACGTATAAATTCTCATCATATTTCATTTCTCGGACTACCACTGTGAAATGAGAACATGGTATACCATTCTCATCATATTTCATTTCTTTGTATTTTTGCAAGTTCTTAATAACAATAAAAAACAAACAAAGTTGTAATATCATAATCTTTTACACGTACATAGAAAAAATGATGTAGATCATATCTAACAATTTTATTTTGATATTTAAATTTTAAATCTTGAGTTATTAAAATTTAAAAATGGAGGTACGATGGAGGTACAAAAAATAGAGGCATTTGAACCCTTTTTTTTTTTATTAAATCATATTTCTAGAAATTATGTATGTATGACTTTCTAAAACAATTTTTTTTAGGAACTAAAGAAATATTATGTTAGTGTAAATAAGATATATATGCATTTTGTCTTATGTTATTGATCAAATCACCAGATTAAAATTAACGTTTGTATGATGTTTAGTTTGAAATATCCAAACACATGTACTAAATCTCCGTCTTTAAAGATGCTATCATAATATTTCTATAATTTTGTCTAAAGAATTAATTGATGATTTTATCTATATTTTTTTTTAAAGGAAGACAATAACATATTCATAATTTATTAAAAAAAAAATTAACTCATCAAACTTATCAAATAAACTTATTTTTACTTGATTTTCTTGTTAATTAATAAAGTTTCATAAAATTATCATTTAAAAAAATGCCAGATAAAACAAGAAAAAGCATGTAGCGAATTTATCAGACAAATCGACTGATTTGATAGACTAAATAACATAATATATAACGGCCTAATAAATAACAGACTAAAAGATAATGTAATCACACAAAAAATCCGACTGAACGGGAATAAACAATAATAATTGAAATAATCAGAATTAATCGACCAATTAATCAGAAAAATCTGCAAACACACTTCCACCAAAGCTATTCGTGACGTTTAGCCACCGCCTAAAAGACCGATTAGTCTACAACACGGCTACAGATGTATACGTAAAGAAACCATTATAATAGTTTTCGACTTCTTATCTTAAAGAAAATGCAAGTAAAGATAGCTAACTAAATACACCAAAGCGAAGCTAAACTTGTGCTCTAGTTCACATAAATTTTGTATAGACTTGTAAAATTATAAAAATATAGCGTGCAAAATTAACCAATTTAAAAGGGTCTAAAATGTCAAGAGCTCATGTTACGCTCGTCCACAGTTGTGCACTTGTGCTTGTTGGTTTATTAATAAATGTCGTTATTCGCCGCAGCTGTGGCACGGTTATGCATGCAATGGTCAACCAAATTAGGTGTGCCGCATTGACCAGCTCCCCTCCAATCCCTGCATCAATGTAGTGCAGTATTCATGTAGAATCAGTCACTGACAACACGGACAAATTCCGTAAATCAACAGTTATTGATGGAAAGGTGTATGAAGACCGCGTCTAAACAGGTCAACAATTGAGTTGTTCCATCGGGCATGCTAGGAGCGAAGTCCAAGAAAGATCAGGTTGCTGCTGAGGTCGCTGTTGTTCTCATTCCCTTTGCTGTATGCCTGACCTTGAGGAGATTGCTTTGCTCTTTGCTTGGACATACTACTTGATATATATACAAAAAATTTATTAGTTTGGTTGTCGGTTGGAGGGCTGTTCGATGGGACGGATCAAATTCGATTTGATATTTAGGATCTATTCGGCATTTACTCATAGTGAAATTTTTTTTTTCACGTGAACAGTAAAAATTAATTCAAAATTTTTGTTTTTCTGTGTCCATTTTCCAGCTCACACTGCAGCCAAACAGGCCCTTAGTTGGAGTTTGATTCGAGCAAACTTAATCCAAACGAATTAAAAAAACTATTTTTTTCAAATTTCGATGCAAATTAAACAGCTATGATCAGATGTCGAACTGAATATGATCAATGCCCAATTGCCGATCAGGCAGTACTTGAAATGAATCCAGCAAGAAATTTATTAATTTGGTTGTCGATTTAGCCAAGATCGATCTGATAGGAAAAAAAAAATTTATTTTCTAAAAAAATAATCGGAAGCATCAAACTTAAACTAACTAAAATTAAAAAGGATCTCATCTAGCTGAGTACAATTTAAAAGTTTGACTCGTTAATTTTACTATAATGAAAATCATATTATTCTGCTAAAGTATTAATTTTCTCCACTGAGAAAAAACACCTAAGACCCGGAGCAGATCTAGTTATTAGTGTAAGTACAAATTAACAACTTTATTCTTTACACTTTAAAAAATAACAATTATATGATTTAATTCTCCCATAAAATGTTAAATACGTGTTATTGTAAGGTGTATTTGGATGAATAGAAAGAATAGTCGGATTAGCAACTAACTCAATACCTCTAATCCAATCCTAACCCAATATTTAATTAGTTAGAATAGCATAAAAGTTGCTAACTCAAGAGAGAGCAATTATATTGGAAAACATGTCCAAATACAAAATAGAGAATCCGGATTAGTGCTATTCAGAATTGTGAAAATTTGAATTTAAATTCCAGTCTTCATACATATATATTTTACATTTCAACCCTCTCAATTTATAATTTATAATTTTGTCCCAAAAAGCAACAGAACTTGTTGCATTGCATTGCATGCTTTGTTCTTCATTAAACATATGAACCAGCTACATTTCACTCACTGAAACATTTTCCATATAGGAGCTAGGCCCAATAGGGCCAATACTGTCCCGGTAAATGGTACTATTTTAAACTATTTAATTAGTTAGAATAGCATAAAAGTTGCTAACTCAAGAGAGAGCAATTATATTGGAAAACATGTCCAAATACAAAATAGAGAATCCGGATTAGTGCTATTCAGAATCATTCAAACATGACTTGTTATAATTTTATTGTTGTAATTGTGAAAAAATTGAATTTAAATTCCAGTCTTCATACATTATATATTTTACATTTCAACCCTCTCAATTTAAAATTTATAATTTTGTCCCAAAAAGCAACAGAACTTGTTGCATTGCATGCTTTGTTCTTCATTAAACATATGAACCAGCTACATTTCGAATTCGTATCCTCTGCATTAACTCAAAAGGGAATCTTTTGAGTTAATGAATCTCGACCGTCCAATATGTTTTAAGATTCGTGCAAATTAGATCTGCACTAATATTAAAAGACCTCTATGTTATAAGCATGAGCCGGATTGGCTCCGCTTCAAATAAAACGGTTGAAATTAATTAACTCAAAAGATTTCCTTTTGAGTTAATGCTGAGGATACGGATCCCTACATTTCACTCACTAGGCCCAATACTGTCCCGGTAAATGGTACTATTTTAAGCAAATTGCCTGTGTAACGTACCATTTATGTAGAACGCATGGGCCCATATACTTCATCTGTTAAGGGGCCCGTCTGGTGCTTTCGAATCCGTATTTAATTTCATCAGTCCTTTGATAGCTGCTCTTTTGTACCATGTTTGGGTCAAAGAATCACAAGAATTGAGAGAGAATTTTTTGTTCATAAAAATTAACAAAAAATAAGAGAGAAAAATAAAAAGAGTATCTTCATTGTTATACTCGTAGAAAGGTTGGAATCATTGTCTCCGATCCAAAGTTTGAATCGGAAACAATACCTCCGATTCAAACTAATTTGTTTATTTTATTTTGATGGCTAGATTCTTTGTATTCAGTTATGTTGACCGGGAACAATGCCAAATAGATTGTTGTTCATAACATTAAAATTAAGTATTAAATATTTGAGAGATTTAATTGCATCAATATCATGTCATTGGAATTGAGGCCACCGCAGTTTCTCAGATTTACTTGTCATTAAATGTTATGTCTTTTACTATTTTGTTTTTATCGTGTAGATTTATGTTTTACAGTAAAATGTAAAGAATTTACCATAATTTAGCTTACTCAGTTTTGGATACAGAGAATCCGTTGAACAAAATTAGAAAAATCACAGAAAATCATATTGATAGATTTGAAACATTGAGACCAATCCATAAATTTGGATCGGACTCATTGAGTCAGATCTTTCCATATTTGTTGAAAACGAGACACTCTTTCTATTTATGTACATCTGTATTTAATAATTTCTATAGATAAAAAAATTTCCGAATTGAGACACGAGGCCGGAACATATGTACTTGAAAAATCAATAAATTTATTTTCTTTATTTGTCAAGGAAAAAGATAGATCCTTTGTTTTTATTATGAAAGATTGTTATCAGTATTCAAATTCTTATTTTAATTGCCCAACAAGGTCAGTGTGACTAAATGTGATGTGTCATAGACATGACAAATTTTTTCGATTATTTATTATACATCTTGTGTCATTTGAAAAAAAAAAAAAAAAATTTATCACGTCAAGTAGGGATGTAAATGGTCGGATCCGGATTGGATAGTGATCAAACCGTATCCTTATCCGTTATAAAATTTCGGATACAAATACGGGTACAGATAGTCTTAGACAGGGGCGGATTCAGGATTTTCGTTAGGGGGGGCAAAAAAATATCGAATCGGGTTTAATTACCTAATCGGGTTAAATTCATTAACCAATTGGGTACTCGATAAAAAATAATGATTTAATTTATACTTTCCAATGCTTTGACTTGTAATTTCTGATTCTCTGACATATAATTCTAATTACCAATCAAAATTCAACAAATTTATTTCAATTTTAACCCTAAATTTAACCCGAATTACAAATCAAACGTTCAGAGGGGGGCAAAACAATTTCCAGGAGGGGCAAAGTCGGTCGGAACCATTAAATCTCCACTAAAACTCAAAATCCAGGAGGGGCAGCTGCCCCCCCCTGGAATACACTGGGTTCGCCCCTGGTCTTAGATACGGATACGAATCAGATATTAAACAGATACGAATACGAATCGGATTCGGACAGATACAAATACGGATAAGAATATATTCGGATAATTAAAAACAATGTTGGTAATTTAAAATGATTTCTGGAAATAAAAATACAATTCGAATAAATAATGTTGATACCGCAAATAAATAAAAATTTAATTGAGAATTTAAAAAAGAGAACCGAATTCGAATACTTTCTTCACTTTTACAGCCCACCCAATTTTATTTGCAGGTACATATGTATTAAGTATTTAAATTCAATTAATTTTTTAATCAGTATTTGATAAAAAAAATGTTAAGTTAGAGTTCGAATTTATTTTGGATTTTGGCAGCTAAGAGTCCAAATCAAACTCCGGAATCCAGTATCCGGACTTCCGATTTTTTTATTAATACCCTCGAATAAAAGAAAAATATCACATATGCCCTCAGTTGCAATTTTTTATTAAAAATGCCCTAACCGCTCCCTTGTGGGGCGGTCCATTGTCCCTAGTTAACCGCTCCCTAGGCAGGCAGTCCAGTGCCCACAGCTAACCGCCCCCTAGGCGGGCGGTTCACTTAATTTTTTTTTAATAGATATATTAAGATATATTTATAAGATATATTAAGATATATTTTTTTATAGATATATTAAGATATATTTTGGCCCCTTATAGATATATTTTTATTAAGATATATTTTTTTAAGATATATATTTTTTTAATAAGATATATATTTTTATCAGGAAATATATTTTTAATAAGATATTTTTTTAAGATATATTTTTCTATTGTAATTTTTATATAAAAATGACATACTTTGTGCTTAATTTTTTTTTATTAACTTTCAACAAAAGTGAGTTTGAGGATGGATACGTCGTTTGATGTTAGAACCGTCGATTCTTTTATAATAATTGTTGATTATACGGCTGTTGTATTGATTGTCGATTTGGCTAACGTGGTAAGCAGTGCAAAATATAAAACAGTCCACGAACATGACGCTGCCACAGAGATCCATCACAAAGGCCCTCACATACCTAAAAATATAAAATAGTTAAGATAAATAATGGATTTGACTGTTGAGTTCGTAACATATTTTAATTTCAAGATGTTACTGGTTATCTCCTGACGGTATCCAAATCAGTGGTCTCGGCCGTGATCCGATGCTGGAAGAAGTGAATGCGAAACGCTGCTAGGCTAATGCAGTACCTCGAATACCGGAACTCCTCCTCTTCCTTTCTCTTCTTCTTTTTTTTGCAGCTCTTTTGGATCAGCCCCCAAAAGCTACTGTATCATCCCCACGTGAAGTGGATTGTCGGAGACACTGCCTATGGGCTCGCCGTCGATCCGTAAATCCCATAAAGCGCTCACATCACCTAGGGTCACGGTCATCTCCCCAAAAGGAAGGTGAAACGAATGAGTCTTCGGTCACCATCTCTCTGCTAGCCCGCTCATGAGAGCCTAGTCGATCTTACTCTGAGGCATGGTAGCCAGCTGATACAACCCGAGATTCATAATGCACCGCTCCATCGAAGGATGAGTGACGTACGGTATCTCAGGGGTGCGATGTCTCACTGTCAACATCGTCTCGTCCTGCAGTTAACAATGATTTCAATCTAAGCGACTTATTATATGTCATATTCAAAAACTGTTATTTGAACTAATATAAAAAATCAACGTACCTCCATAGATATGAGCGCGACCCGGTGCTTAACGTGTGTAATCCACAGAAGAGGACTGAATGTATCAGCTGCATGAGTGGGGTACTCTACACCGAGAGCCTCTGCACCATATGCCTCTACACTAGATGCACTGGAAGCCTCTGCACTAGATGAACTATCCCCCCTCTCCATAGTACCTGCATTGCATAATTTTCAAATAACTTAAATTTCACAATTTTGGACCAAAATGTTATAATGTACGAATTTTGGACCGAAACACTAATTTTGGACCCTAAACTCTAATTTATAACCTCTTACCCTAATTTATAACGCTAAACCGTTAACAGTAATTTATAAATTCTAAATTCTAATATTGGACTGCCCGCCTAGGAGACTGTTGGCTAGAGACAATGAACCACCCCAGAAGGGAGCAGTCAGGACATTTTTTTTTTTTTTTTAATTCCTAGAGCATATGTGATATTTTTCTTTTCCTCGAGGGTAATAATAAAAAAATCGGTCCGGACTTCTTAGTTTCGTGTTTCTTAGTCCTACAGCAGTACTTTAAATAATAAAGAATTAAAGATACCTTTATATAATCCAAAGTTCTGACTCCTATTCTTCCGAAATTTTTAAATATAGCACAGCTCCAAAAAAAATAAACCAAAACGGCACCGTTTCGTCACAATTCCAAAATTAGCACGGCCGCAGATCAGCTGAGCGGCCCCATTTACTGGGGACCGCAGATCAGCTGAGCGGCCCCTGAAATGGGGCCGCATATTGGCTGAGCGGCCCAGGGGGCCGCATATTGGCTGAGCGGCCCCCCTTTTTTTTTTTAATACCGGAAATGCTGTTATTTTTTTTTATGATTGTGTTATAAAAATAATTGTATTTGTATTGTAGTTTGAAATGTTGTTTAAATTTATGTATTTTGGTGCAAGTTATTTTAGAAATGTCGTTCGTTTGAAATATTTTATATACGTTGTGTGGTTCAAATATTTTTTTTGTACGAGGAGATAGTGATATAATGAACAAAATAAATAAATAACCAAAACAAATAATAAACTAACAAAAAAAATAAGAGACATAATATAACAAATAAATCCAGTATCTGACATAGTCTACGAATATAATTAAAACTAAATAAACATCCAGTCCATTGGTACGGCTCTCAGCCTACGAATATAATTAACTACCTCGTGCATCTCGAGCAGCTCTGTTCTGTCTTTCCATTGTATCTCGGCCGGCTTGGTGTCCTCTTCTCCTACGATGTAGTACATCCATCCACATCGGAATCCTGTTGTGTTTTCTTCTGCCCAAAGAAATATTTTTATCTTCTGGAACAAGTACAGGGCCCTCGTTTACAGGCCATTCCGACTGATTTTCATAGACATGCCATTCAGCACTCCATGTGTTGATCAGTGTCCGGATGTGGTAGTAGTGACTAACAAAGCAGCCAGGGTCGATGCCTCGGAGACGGCACACAGACACAACATGAGAACACGGTATTCTGTCCAATTGAGGCTTTTGGCATGTGCATTCCACCGTGTGATCATCCCTGATGTGAACCGTGTATTTGAAATTAGCCTTGGTAAACCGGCCAGAATCGTCAGGTATGTAAGAGTGAACTCTCTCTTGTGTAGAGGTTACCTCGAACTCGTTGTTGTGGCCAAACCCCCCAAGCGTCTTCATAGTATTGGACCTCTCGAACCGGTGGTTAATAAGCTAAGAAAAATTAAAAAATAATGAAGAAGTCAGATCTTTTTAACAAAGTTACTAAAAAATTATGAAAAAAAAACTATAAATAAAAGTACCTCATGCACACGACACGAGAACTGTTGACCAAGACTGGCTTCATTTAGCGCTTTGGCCCTTCTTTGCGCAAACCATGTGAGACATTTGTAAAATGTGTCTTCAATTATTGCTGCCACCGGTAACCTACGAGATGACCTGAAAACATTATTTAGCGACTCGGAACCGTTTGTAGTCATAATTCCCCAACGGTAACCGCCGTCCAGTGCTTGGAATATCTTCCATGGTTTCGGACACTCGTTCTCGTCTTGATCCAAATACTTACCCACACCGTCCAGCCAATTGAGAGCGCGGTCACATACATCCCCCATTGCTTGCATTCCTTGCTCGTATCTCCTCATCTTTCTCTTAGCCACACATATCCTAAAAAACTTGATTGCCGCCTCACTACAACCGTTCTTCTTCATGTTCTCGGCTATGTGAGTAGCACAAAGACGGTGAACACATTGATCCTCATCCTCATCGTTCCACCCCAAATCATCTTGTCTGAACACCTTCTTTATACCTTTGCCCCTATCAGTTATTACACACATGAATCTGGAGCGAATTACATTGCGGCGCAACCATTTCATGAACCACGCACAATCTTCGAAACTCTCTGATTCTACCAGTGAAAAAGCCAACGGGAGAAGCTGGTTTTCTGCATCGTACCCGGTTGCAATCAACAACTTGCCTGTATTAAAATAATCAAATTAAGTAAAGATAAAAAAATCAAATTAAGTAAAGATAAAAAAAACTTAGTTACCTTTGTACCGGCCTGACAGAAAACATGCATCAACGGTGATGACTGGTCTGATGTGTTGAAAAGCTGCAATGCACGGTCCAAATGCCCAAGCCGCCCTATGGAAATACCTCCATGGTCCTGGTTCACCGGTGGGAAATGAGGTCACCTCAAACAATGTTTCTGTCAATAAATTAAAAAAATAAGTTCAATTGTTGATTTTATTACAATGACGTAAAAAAAATAAGTGTCAATTTAGTACCTGGGTTCTTTCTCTTGATTGCCTCCAACAACGGAACTATAAGAGAGTACGACCCCTCCCAACTACCAAACTGGCGGGCAATTGCCAACTCACGGCCACGCCACAGTTTGTTGTACGCCGGTATCTGACCGTTGTATCTTTCAGCAACAGCGATCCTTACTGTGTTGATACTCAAATCAACGTCGTTCCTCATGTGAGCCGATATGCAATCGGCAACCATACTAGCCGACAACTGTGCATGATCAATTCTTGTCGCATCCGCGTGACATGAATGTTGTGTTGGGCACTTCGAAATACGCCATTGTGTACCGTAACCAGTGGCCTTTGCGAGTATGTACCAGCCACACCTACTGTCACTGCACTTGAACCTCATTCTGGTGGTATTACTATGCGTATTCCTTATCTCTTTGTTGCAAACTATGTGAAACCTGGCAATTGCGCTCTTCATGGCCTCTTTTGAGTCATATATTTGACCCTCAGACAGTTCATTCTCAAACACTTCCCTCCTTCCAAACAAACTCGAATTTGCGGGCTGAAACCCTGATGTGTCATTGAAAGCTGAACACGGGTGCTGAAACCCGCGATCCATTATCCGAAAACCACTATCCATTACGAAAGTCCTCGGCCGTCCAAGCACAGGCCCGGTATCTTCCTCGTCACTATGATCGCCCGTACCCTCAGGATTGTCATCACCCCAATTTTCCTCTGCCTCTTGTAATTCTGAATCCTCTGATTCAGCACTTTCATCTGGATCACAAGATTGACCCCAATGAGCGCTCCGACTAGATGAAGGCTGGTCGGTCCGGGTGGGGGCCCGACGGGAGGGCCGACTACTGGACGGTCGATCTCTCTGAACTGGGGCTCGACTACTGGACGGTTGGTCAATTTGGACAGGGGCCGGACTAGAGCCGGATGAGTTACCCCGACCCCGACCCTGAATTAACCTCATAGCTGGGTTGGTACGCCGGACTCTAGTAACCTCCACATATAGATCGATTATCTTGTATGTACCCCCAGAAAAAACTCATAGTTTGGTTGTACAATACCTGCCAGACTCCCTCATTCTGGATTGGAAAGAGTTGGAACCAGGTTTGTGCTGAACTAGTCGGCATACTAATCTTGGCCTCAATTTTAAGGTCATACTGGCCCTGATCCAATCCCAAGTTCTGACATATACTCGATTTAAGCCCCACATAATCAGTACCCGGTAAAACCGGAATCACAGTAACAGGTCCGATACTATAATAAACCCCATTAGGACCTGTTAGAACATCACCACCAGTATAAATTGATACCATAAGAGCCATTTTGAATCCAATACACAAGAAACCTAAAATTAAAAATTAACTAAATTAATTATTAATCTACTGAAAATAAAAAAAATGAAAAAAAAAAGAGAGAAAAAAACTTACAGGAGAAGCTCTTGTCCAGGAGAGAGAGGGGATCAGAGTGTGAAATGAATTTCTCTCTCCTGGATCGGAATAAGAAGGGAAGGGGCCGCTCAGCCAATATGCGGCCCCATTTCAGGGGCCGCTCAGCTGATCTGCGGTCCCCAGTAAATGGGGCCGCTCAGCTAATCTGCGGCCGTGCTAATTTTGGAATTGTGACGAAACGGTGCCGTTTTGGTTTATTTTTTTTGGAGCTGTGCTATATTTAAAAATTTCGGCCTATTCTTACTCAAAAAAATCCAAAGTTTGAACACTGTAGTTGTGAAGTAACTTTAGACGACCCACGGCTCATATATTAGCTTGCAATATTTGAAGCGGGTGAAATTTTACATCAAATTCTGATATCCGGTTTAATTAAAATTTCTAATACGGATAATTATCTGAATCCGAATTCGTATCCGGTTTCATATTCAAAACCGTATCTGCATCCGGATCTGTAGAAAAACTATTCGAATCTAAATCCGGATCTGAATATCTGAATTCATCTCGGATTCAAATCCAGATAAAATCAGATAATATCTAATCCGTTTACACTCCTAAAGTCATCAAGTCATATATTCTAGTCATAAAATGCTTATCATATCTCGTTATGACATGCCATCTATTTAGTATACCAAAGTACATCGAAACAGTGTCTTTTTTTTTTTTTCCTTTTTAGATAGAAAGATGGAAAACCATTTAAATATTTGATCGAATGGTTATATAATAGAGTGGGGTCCGAATCTGCTGCGATTCTAAATCCAACCATTCAAATGATAAAATCCAGGATCTTTTTGAGAAATTAGTTTTTGTGCACGAATCTCAAAACATATGAACGGTTGAAATTGGAATCGCAGGACCCTGCGATCCTAGAGGATCGCAGCAGATTTATTTTCAATAGAGGACGTGGCTTTTAATATATCATAATTTTTTAGACAATAAATGTTACAAATTAAATTGGAATTTTTATTACAATAAATGCAAGTCCTTTGCAATTGCCGGTGCAACTAAGCATTTTTTTTTCTTCGGCATAGAAGAATCAAAATATGACTCAAAAACAGGTGTACCTGATCCTTGCTTGGTCAAGCTCTTGTAACTATATATATGGTGGTCAAATAGAAAGCATACGAATAAAATAATTTATGACTCATTTAATGTCAACATTAAATTGTATATCATTTGAGGACTACAGGTGGCAAATTTTGATCTTATCCGAAAATCTTTTCAACTTGATTCAAATTTTATTCAAATTTTTTCGATTTTATTTTTAAAACAAACCGATCGATACAAAATCGGTCTAACATGATTAGTCTTGAGCCCGAAACATAATCTAAATTGGACAAACCAAAACTTGACATGATCCGAGTTGTGACTCGACAATTATTTACAGTTAAATTGACTCAATTCGAACTTGATCTAGCTCGTCCAATACCTCTTATGTAATAAATCTAACTTTATTCAAAAAAATCTGTCAGATTTGGAACAATCTCTACTATTTCAATCCGAATTTTGAAAATTCAAATAAATTGATCCAAACTCGATCCAACCCTTAGGAGTTAAGAGCCAACTCAATCTGACCCGCCATACCACAACCTCTAAATACAATCCATATCCAATCCAATCCAATCCATTAACTCTCCACATACAAATTTGTATCTTTAAAAAATGCAAGTCCATTACTTACAACACGAGGAAACGTGTGAACTGTTAGACAGACCATAATGTGAATTTCTCAGGAAAAAACGGAAATATTAATGAACATCTTACCAGCCGTTTCTTAATAGGTACTCGCATATTGCTTTTTTCACAATTTGGGGGCAATTTCTGGAAACAGACTGTGACATCAAATAGAGATTCGTCATTCGATCGGCATTTCGGATCAACTGCCTAGCAAAGAAATCTAAAAAGGTCAATGGTTAAGTCAACACGGTCAATTGTTTCCCAAACAAAGGCCCATAACAGATAGGAGTAGGTCCGATGCCCATCGGACCTACATTTAGGTTCAATTAGCTCTAGAACCGTACGATTAGCATCAAGATCTATGTGCACGGAAATTGATACAGACTTGCACGGATTTTGATACAGAGCACACGAATCTTGATGCAGATCGAATGGTCATCACACCCATCGAACCAAGGTAGACCTACTCTGATCCCGGCCCATAAAGTGCATAATTTCTGGGGTTCAGTATGGAAGCCGCACAAGAAATTTCTTATCCAGTTTTTTTTTGTTTTTTAAAGAATTGCTGGTATACCTATTCTATTCAACATTTCAAATTATTTATTTCTTCACTTTTTTAGTAAAATCCATGAGCACTTTAAATTTTTAAATTTTTAAACATCAGTCTACAACCATTTAAACATCTGATGTCATCATTTAAACTACTATGTTCAAGCGTTTAAATTTCTAATGTCGATCATATAGTATTATGCATTTAAACCTCTATATACAACCGTTAAAAATAATTGTGTCAAACTTTTAAATAGTTTCATTGTCAGATTTAAAAGGTCATAAACTGAGGTTTAAAAACTTGAGAATTTAAAGTGCTAATGGGCTTTACTTTAAAAAAAAATAAAAACAACAACTTGAAAAAAACTCAAAAGTATTTCTTCAAGGATCTCATTTGAAAGAGAAATCGAGTGAAAAATGTTTGTATTTTTAGATTCGCAAAAATTCATCACGAATTGTCGGGAAAATAAACAAAAATGATCAGACGAAAAAAAAAGAGTTGGTGAAAAGAATATTTTTTTTTTGGCTTGAAGACAAAAGTAGTTAGGAGTTAAAACTACTCAAATTTAGAATTTAAATGCTTGCATATAGAGATTTAAGTGTTTTCGAGTAGTATTGTAAAATGATATAAATAGAGTTTTAAATGCTTAGATATGAGCGCTGGAAATGAAAGTTAGATATTAAATACTTGAGAAGCGCGCTCGGAGATTTATTTGGAGGCAATTATCAGGCTCCTAAATATAATATTATGAACTTTAGAAAAAAAAAGAATACGTAATTTCATATTTTTTGAAGAATATATGTGAAATCTCCATTATCCTTATAATTTATCAAATTCAAAATAGTTTGAAAACATCACAAAAGAAAAATAATTTAAATATAATACATATTTAAAAACTTTATTATTATCTTATCCGCTCAACACAACTTATGAACGTATGATCCACTGTCCCTTATGTTGCATGGATACGGGTACGGGTATCGTATCGGATACGATATGGATACGGCGATACGGCAATTTTCAAAAATTCCGGATACGATATGCCAATTAAATATATTATTTTTTATTATTTTATTTATGTTATTTATAAATATCAAAATTATTAGGTGGGGATTATACAATAATTCAATCATACATTAAATATAATTGGTATTCTATTCTAACAAGAAGTAAGAGTTGGTGCAATAGTAAAGGGGTAGGCCTTTATCCCAAAGGACATGGGTTTGAACCTTGCTGGGAGCAAAAAAATTTGATTTTTGTCACTGGTTCATGCGCAGTCCACGGGTCCAGGGGTCCACAGGTTTGGCGCGGTCCACGGGTTCGGCGCTGGTGCAGGCGTATCCCGACGTATCCAGATGAGTCAAAGCGTATCGGCGACCGTATCGGCCGAGTAAGGATACGCCACGTAGGCGGATACGCCAGCTGGCATATCGAATACGTATCGGTGCCGTATCGGGCGCGTATCGGTATCGGATACGTGTCCGACATGGATACGGAGCCTATTTTGGAGTATCCGAGTAACATAGACTGTCCCTCATTTATTGATGGAATAGTATCCTCTCAGGTACCGTAAAAGATTCCTATCACTTTACGGTTTGAGATTAACTCCCAGCTGCTTTGAGATTCGAACTAGCACAGGGGCAGCATTATTGGGCTTTGAGATTCGTGCCAAGTTAAACAGAACGGTCCAAATGAACTAATTGTAAAAGATTCCCTATTACGGTACGGGGAGAATCTGAATTCTTTATTGATTCGAACTTTCGGACGAAGGTTAGCGGTCAACACGGCTAAGCAACGTGGCTCCTCCATACAAGTTCACATAATCAAAGTCCGGCCCATTTCTCCAGGTACTTACCAAGTACCGACCTGATGAAGGCCCAGTTTGAACTTAATTATGGTTTCATACAAGCGGCTTGGTAAAATCAAATTAAAATATGCATGTCATGCGGCGCCGATATGTTTCTGCCAGAAGATTAAAATTGCTAATATCGAATGTTTTTTTATTCGTAGAAAAAAAAGAAAAATGATTTTTTTTTTTTTTGCAGATAAGAATTACCAGTTGGGTAAGATATCGGACTTAAATATTTACTATATATGAATCCTTATCTGATTTGAAATTTTAATTGTCGAATTTCTGAGAGATAATCAATCAATTTAACATTTTATAAATATAATTTAGGTCGGTAGGAGCGATAATATTTTGAATAATGATATGAGAGATTTTCAAGTTCAGAAAATTGATTTTTGTTAATATTAATTGCACTAAGGAGTTCAACTGTAATCCTATTCTTGGATTTAAAAATTTCACTGTTATTTCCTTTAATTTTCGTCTAAAATTTACCACAACAAACAAATGAGCACCAAATTTTAGAAGTATCCCTAAATTATCTGACCGCGTAAAATATTCATAATCGAATCAAAATCAATTCAATACATATTTAAATTTAGAGATTTTGCTATAAATTCGTATTAAATTAAAACGGACTAACTCAGGATACGTATCCTCCCAGGTACCTGACTCAAGCAAATTGAAACGGACGGCCTAGATTAAACCTATATGGGCCAAACTCAATCTGGTGCCTATGGAGACTGCAGGAGTCTGTTTTGAGATTCGTGTCATGTTAAAAGAACCGTCCGATCGTAATTGTCTTGAGTCAGGTAACCTAAGGTGATGTGAATTCACGCGGACCTAGCTAATTTAGTTGCTGTCTTCCTTTTTTTACTTTTTCTCTTTTTATTCTTTTTTTAAACTGTAGGAATTCGGAAGCTTCATAGTAGATTCGTTATAGTTGTTATAAAAGATCCACAGATCTCTCAAACAATCAAATTCCTTTCATTCCAATATATAGAATCGTCACCAATTGTACATCTCGTTGAATCTGTCGCAGCTTTGTTAAAACTTTCACAACTTCATCATCTCTTCTTTCACATATCCGCCATTTTTGATGGATTATGCATCTATTTTCCTAGCTCGAACGGGTAGTGTGAGCTTCACCCTGCCACAGAAACGGTGGCGCATTGCGTTGACTGTGATCATCACATGCCGCACATTGCGGAAACAGAACCAGTACGTGTCGATCGACATTCCTTCAAAATCATTCCTCTTGTTGAAAGAGATTGATCATCAACCTTTCCACCATCTAGTCAAGGAAAAGCGTGCCGAGGATCTACACGAGCTCGGTGGAGCATCCGGTCTGATTGCAAAACTAAATTCTGACTCAAACAACGGTATATCTTCTGACAATGACGAAATACGCACACGCAAGGAGACATTCGGTACCAACACATACCCCAAAAAGAAACCCAAGGGGTTCTTTGTTCATGTCTGGGAAGCATTAAGTGACCCCTTTTTGTTGCTCCTAGCCGGTTGTGCCGCGATTTCCCTTGGATTTGGTGTAAAGGAGCACGGTATCAAGAACGGCTGGTACGATGGAGTGAGCATCTTCCTTGCGGTGTTTCTGGTCACTGTTGTATCAGCTGTCAGTAATTTCAAGCAATCAAAGCGGTTCGACAAGCTAGCGAGCGAGTGTGATAACATCACAGTGACCGTTGTCAGAGAGAGCAGGAGACAGGAGATATCGATATTCGACGTGGTAGTCGGAGATGTTGTGCTATTGAATATCGGCGATCAGGTACCGGCAGACGGAGTCTTCATTGAAGGGCACTCCTTGCAGGTGATATAAGAAAAACAACTATATCATTATTGCCTATTAATGTACAATTTAAGTTTTCTGGTGTAAATAGACAGGCTGGATTTCCAATTTTCCTTTTAAATCATAATTATCTAGTTATTGAAATAACTAGAGAAATAATAGTACTCAATAAGTTATATATATATATATATATATATATAGATTGGTTAATATCAAAACGTTTCTTTCTAGGCTGTAGAACAAACGCTTCGGTTTTTACATTTTCAAAGTCCAAATGGTTGATCCAAACCGTCCAACATTCAATCTATAATAAATTGTGCTTGGAGACTAAAGTTTACATTTTTGGAATTTTTTTACTATTTATTAAACCAGTTTTAAAATCGATGTTTTCAATGATTCAGAAATTTTTCACTTCTTATTAAAATCAGCAATTTTAAAACTGACTTAATGAATAGTAAAAAAATTTCCAAAATATGTAAAATTTGGTCTCCAAGCACATTTTAATATATATAGAGGTTGGCTAATATCAAAACATTTGTTCTGGAGCCGTGGTGTAACCAATTGGTTTTCCAATTTTCAAAGTCCAAACGATCGATCCAAACAGTTAAATGTGATTTCTATATTAAAATGTGCTTGGAGACCAAATTTTATATTTTTTGGAACTTTTTTACTATTTATTAAGACAGTTTTAAAATCGCTGATTTTAATAAATAATGAAAAATTTATGGATCATTGAAAGCATCGATTTTAAAACTTACTTAATAAATAGTAAAAAAAATTCAAAAAATGTAAAATTTGGTCTCCAATCACATATTTTTATAGATTGAATGTTGAACAGTTTGGATCAATTGTTTATACTTCAAAAATATAAAAACCAAAGCATTTGTTCCATGACTTCGGAACAAACATTTTGATATTAGCCAACCCCTCTCTATATATATATTTGCCCTGAAAAAATGAACTTACAAATTTTTTCACCTAAAATTTAAATTACTCATATGGCATGCATTTGTATCCTTTAAAAAAATGCATGATATAAAAGTTTACATTATTTCTCACTGTTTATTGCATTAAATGTATCATTCACTTCAAAAGGCTATAATTTTATATAGTAAGCTTCTCGTTCAAAGCTTGAAATTAAGGAATTTTATCCCCAAACGACACAATACAATTTCACACATCTAGAATTGCCAGCTTGATGTATATATCTTTCAAGTTTGGCCACTATATATTTTCCAGTTTGGAATTGATCATTACTGATATTAGAATATCCTATCAGACCGAACTACAGAGTGGATATGTTCTGGACTCTGTTATTGTAATTTAAAAATGACACTTCATTGTACCCAATTGCCAAACAATTCGGTATACATGTCTGTCTTTTTTATTCGGTACAATCCGAATTTTGTTGCTGCGTGTAGGAGACTTATTTTAGATACATAAGGGCAAGTCCATATTATCACTTGCAATTATTATTTTAATATTCAAATTAATGTCCTAGTGCTTAGAGTGGTGATGTAATTAAATGACTTCATATGAGTCATGACACATGGAAACTATGAGTTGGCACATGTGAACCTTCTAGATTTAATCATGAAATTTATAATAAAAAATAATTTCTTAGTTTTCAAGTTAAAATGTCGTCATACAATATACAATTTAGAAATCAATTTAGTTATGATATTTTTAATGAAAAATCATAATAATTAACTTTCTTGCCAAAAGGTGAGACAATATTTTTAAAATTCAACACGAAATAATGGTTGTTGTTTTAATTGTGGATATACAGGTGGATGAATCCAGTATGACTGGCGAGACGCATCCGATCGACATTTCTGAGAGGGAACCATTTCTCACCTCAGGTGTTAAGGTGGTTGACGGTTACGCGCGCATGCTGGTAACAGCAGTCGGCACAGACACAGAATGGGGCGAGATGATGAAGACCATAACTCATGACAACAATGAAGCGACACCTCTTCAAGAGCGCCTCCAGGGTCTTACATCAAACATTGGTAAAATCGGCATCACCGTGGCGGCATTAGTGTTTACTGTGTTGACCATACGATACTTCACTGGAAGTACAAAGGATGAGAATGGCGTGCGAGAATTCGACAAGCATAAGGTTTCAGTTAACAATATTATTAGCGGACTGGTAAATATATTCCAACAAGCGGTGACAATAATTGTGGTTGCCATACCGGAGGGATTGCCTTTGGCTGTTAATCTCACTCTTGCATTTTCTATGAAGAGAATGATGAAGGATAATGCCTTGGTCAGAAATCTCTCAGCATGTGAAACTATGGGTTCAGTTACAACTATTTGTACTGATAAAACTGGTACATTGACCTTAAACCGTATGACTGTTACACAGTTTTGGGTCGGTAAAGAGCTTGTCAAGACAAAGGGTGTGGTTGAGTCAGTTGATACAAGAGTTATTAGCTTGTTGTGTCAAGGAGTTGGGTTAAACACCACTGGTAGTGTGTATCAGAATAATTCTTTATCTGTGCCAGAGATATCCGGCAGCCCGACAGAGAAAGCATTGCTTTACTGGGCAGTGTCGAGTCTTGGTATGGATACTGATGCATTGAAAAGGGGTAGCAAGGTAGTTCATGTCGAGGCATTCAATTCAGAGAAAAAACGTAGTGGAGTTCTAATTTCAGAGAATGCGAATAGAAAATTTGTAGCCCACTGGAAAGGTGCAGCGGAGATGATATTGGCTCGGTGCACAAGTTATTACGACAATGATGGTTTGGTTTACAACATGGATTTCGACCAAAAGTCACATTTTGAGAGAATTATTGAAGATATGGCTGCCTCGAGCCTTCGGTGCATTGCCTTTGCATGCAAGAATGTCGAAGCAATGGCTCAAACCAATGAAGGAGAGCCACCTAAGATTGATGATGAAGGTCTTGTTCTATTGGGATTGGTTGGCCTAAAAGATCCATGCCGACCTGAAGTAAAAGCAGCCATCGAAGCATGCAAGCGTGCTGGTGTCACAGTCAAAATGGTAACAGGTGATAATGTTTTTACTGCTCGTGCTATTGCAAAGGAATGCGGGATCATAAGCGAGAACAGCGAAGTAGACATTGTAGTAGAAGGTCAGGAATTCCGTAACTGCTCGCCAGATAAACAATTGGAGATTGCAGATAAAATACGGGTCATGGCAAGGTCATCTCCCTTTGACAAGCTATTACTCGTCCAATGCCTCAAGAAGAAGGGGCATGTGGTAGCTGTAACAGGAGACGGCACGAACGATGCCCCGGCACTCAAAGAAGCCGATGTGGGTCTTTCTATGGGTATACAAGGTACTGAAGTGGCCAAAGAGAGCTCTGACATTGTTATCCTAGACGATAATTTTAACACGGTTGTCACTGTCATGAGTTGGGGTAGATGTGTCTACAACAATATTCAAAAGTTCATTCAGTTCCAACTTACGGTTAATGTAGCGGCGTTGGTCATAAACTTCATTTCGGTTGTCGTATCCGGTAAAGTGCCTCTAACCACCGTGCAATTATTATGGGTTAATTTGATTATGGATACAATGGGTGCACTTGCTTTGGCCACAGACCGGCCAACAAAGGAGCTAATGAAGAGAAAACCAGTCGGCCGAACCGAGCCGCTAATTACACGTGTAATGTGGAGAAATTTGTTGCCTCAAGCTCTGTTTCAGGTTGTAGTGTTGTTGGTATTCCAATTCAAGGGTCAACAGATGTTTGACGTTACAGAAAAGGTAAACAACACGATCATCTTCAACACATTTGTTTTCTGCCAAGTGTTTAATGAGTTCAATTCAAGGAAGTTAGAGAAGAAAAATGTATTTGAGGGTATCTTAAGGAACAAAATGTTTCTGGCAATAATTGTGGTGACGATACTGCTACAAGTATTGATGGTGGAAGTGTTGAGGAGGTTTGCTGGTACACAAATGTTGAATTGGGAGCAATGGAGTATTTGTGTTGGTATAGCAGCAATTACATGGCCGCTTGGATGGCTGATCAAGTTTATACCAGTTAATAAGAAGCCGTTTCGTCAGATGCTGCCTCGTTGGAGAAGTTAGATGCTCATCTACATTATAAGTTAGAAAATTTCAGATAATATTATTTATTTATTGTAATTATTCTTTTATTTGTTGTTTTATCTCGTATTTCATAGACAAATTGTTGTATAAACATAGATAAGTGCTATAGTTGATATTATTTTCACATTGTTTAATGGCTTTGGAATTTCTATTTTGTACTTTGTTTATAACATCTGAATACTCATTTTCACGTTGTTTTATCTTCGTTCTCAGCGTTTGGTTTTGCTCGATCCACCGGTATGTTCGTCGACTTCCACATAAAAAATATACATTTAGTATAAGGGCTTGATAAAAAAATTCTTCATTGACTATATATGTATTTTAGTCCAATTAAATATACATCTATTAGTCTTCAATAAAATATTAACACCTCCATATGACTCGTTACCATCCAAATAATTTGAAAAAAAAATAAAGGAGACTATTGTCAATCCAATGTTAACCGTTGTATTCAAAAGCAGAATTATGGGTTGGCGATAAAATAAAATTAATGTCGAATTTCTCATTGTCTTGGATATATTTTACACAAATTAAAATACGCTTGAAATATATTGGTTGTATGACAAATTTAAATCAATGTACTAATAACAAATCTGGTTTGGTTGCTTCTACCAACATTGTAAAAAAAAATAACAAATCTACATTTTCTTGCTTCAAAATTCTTTCTTGATTTTTTTGTACGTGGTTTATCCAAGATTGTAATTTTAAGTAGGGATGTGGGGGTAATTAGTAATTTAACAATCTTACTAAATTAACAATTTGACCGAAAATATCACATCAGATTTCACAAGTAGAGGTGCTATCGGGTCGGGTCGAGTCCGGATACTATTATATTTGGACCCGTACCCAAAAAGTGTTCGGGTCCAAATTTCGATCCATATACTTATTTGTTTCAAATCGGGTCGGGTCTGGATCCGGATACCTATTTACCCGTAGATATTTCGGGTCCAGTCTTTCGGTTCCGGGTAGATAGATACCCATAACTTGTTTGTGGATTATCGGGTCCGGTTCGGATATGGGGCGGTTCCGGATCCGGAGCGGGTATATGTCACAACTCCCATACTACAGATATTTTTTCTTTTTTTCTCATTAAGAGCCTTCAATAATATTTTGTGAAACTTGGATAGTATTTTTAAGATTTGATTGTTGATTGTTTGGAGTACTCATGGTGTAACAAAAAATATTCTAAAGTTTTTTGTTTTTGTTAATAGCTTTTGAATTCAGGAGGCTGGAGATAAATAACTTTTGAAAATCAAAATATTGAACAATATATATAATTTTTAGAAAGTAAAATATTAGAGATGGTGATTTACTTTTCTATGATTAAAAAAATCCATGAATGGAATATTAATACTAATATGTTTGAATAGAGAATTAAATTTATGGCAAATATTTGATTTCAATGAGATTTATTGCAAATGACATATCAATCAGAGTAATAAATTTTCATGATTACGAGGAGGATATATAAGGCAGATATTGAAGGATATATTCAAAGCAATAAATTTTATTCAAAAAATTAATATGCAAAATATGATTACTGGCGTGATATTTGTTGATTTGATTATATGTAAAATTGTATTTTTATAGTTATTCATATATGTTTTATCGGGTATTTATATGGGTATCGGGTCGGGTTCGGTTATGGATCGGATAACTAAATCAAACCCATATCCTATCCATTACAATATCGGTTCCGGTTCGGATCCGGATCGGATATTAAATTATTAATTTTGTAACCGTACCCATAATTTAACCGGTTATATTTTTTAAACCATACCCTACCCAAATTAACCGGATCCGGGTCGGATCCGGGTAATCAGATAAAAGTAGCACCTCTATTCACAAGTACTAATTTCATGTATATATATGCAACATTAGCAGTTACAAAATTTACTAATTCTAAAACCAAATTTAAACAGTCGATCCGAAACGTTAAACATGATCTCCAAAAATATACTTGTGCAAACCAAATTTTACATTTTAGAATTTTTTAGTAATTTTTCACATGTAAAAAAAATTTTTTTTTTATGGTCTGGAATTTTTAAATCAAGTGATTTTTTGTCTATCTAAAAAAAATGTACAGATATTTTAAAAGATATAATATTTGATTTGAAAATACATTTTTATATGAAACTCATGGATTAACTTTTTTGGACTAAAAAAATTAAAATATGAATCCATAACGTAAGCAATGTGTAATATGCATATTATCATAGATTATGGACTATGGAGCAATGTCTTCCTTCTCAATGAAGCAAGACAAAAACAAAGGACATATGCTACTGAGTCAGAAATCCATCACTGAAGAGAATACTGAACTTTAGTTGCTTTTACACGGAAAGAATTCAAGAACAGATCAGGAGAAAACAACTATATATATACTGTGTCAATAGTATATTACAAATATGCAAAGACTTAATTTTCAAAAGAGAAGAGTTTAAATGCATCTATTTTTTATGTTTTCATCGTGCCTTCATTCTTTAAAACTTTAATATCTCAAAATTTAAAACTTAAATATACTATAAAGACATATTTAATGAGTTAAATTATCTTAATTAGATAATTTGAGATAATATAGTAATTTTCTCATTAATTCTGTTTGAACCAATCTAAGGTTAAGCTACAAGTGTGGACTAAATGTTAAACTACCTTAATAGGTGGCTTAAATTTTTACATTTAGACCGATCTAAAGATCGACTTTTTTCATCTTAGTTCGGTTCAATTAAATCACATTTGATAGTTTACTAAGACCTAAGCCTTTTTTTCCATGATTTAGACCTCAACGTGTAAGATGCATATTATCATAGACTATGGACTATGGAGCAATGTCTTCCTTCTCTATGAAGCAAGACAAAAAGAAAGGACAGATGCTACTGAGTCAGAAATCCATCACTGAAGAGAATACTAAACTTTAGTTGCTTTTACACGGAAAGAATTCAAGAACAGATCAGGAGAAAACAACTATATACTGTGTCAATAGTATATTACAAATATGTAAAGACTTGAAAGACTTAATTTTCAAAAGAGGAGAATTCAAATGCCTCTATTTTTTGTGTCTCTATTATTTAAAACTTTACTAACTCAAAATTAAAATTTAAAATAAAACTGTTGGATATGAACTACGTCACTTTATCTATACAGGTGTAAAAAATGAGTTTGTAAAAATGTATACTAATGTGGATAATTTCTAGACGTTGATTTTTCAACTTATTGATTCACATAAAAGCAAAATTGAAATGTGATAATTTTTTATGAGCACATAGAGAAAATAACATAGATCGCATCTAACGATTTTATTTTGACGTTTAAGTTTTAAACTTCGAGTTATTAAAGTTTTTAAAAATGAAGGCATGATGGAGGCATTTGAACCCTCCTCTTTTCAAAAAAAAAAAATATATATATATAGTACGGCTAACGCGCTTCTTATAGTATATTAACAATATACTTCCGACCTCCAAAATATATCGAATGGGCTTCAAATGACAAATTCAAACCGTTCAAACCAATCTCCTTACTGAGAGCTTCGTTTTCATATAAAAAAATTTAATTTTCGAATTTATTAAGTATCAAGTCAAGTAGTCAAAAAAATGAGCAAAATAGTGCAGAAAAATGCGCACAAATCCTTCATATTTTGACCACTTGACTTGATGGTAAATAAATTCAAAAATTCAAAAATGTTATATGGAAACGAAGCTCTCGGTAAGGAGCTTGGTTTGAACGGTTTCAATTTGTCATTTTAAGCTCATTCGATAGATTTTGGAGGCAGAAAGCATATTGTTAATAATACTAGAGGAAGCGTGTTAGCCGTACTATATATCTATAGAGAGAGTGAGAGGCTATCATGTTTTGTGAAGTAAAGAGAGTGTTTTACTTCCCGCTCGTATCTCCATTTTCAAAGTTCAAACAGTTGATCCGAACTTCTCAACACGATCTTCATATTGATATGTGCTTGGAAACCAAATTTTACATTTTTTGGAAATATTTTACTATTTTTTTAGTATTTTTGAAAATCACAGCTTTTCATTAAATAAAATAATAATAATAAATTCACAAAAACACTGATTTTCAAAAATTCTAAAAAAATAGTAAAAAATTTCCAAAAAATGTAAAATTTGGTCTCCAAGCACATATCAATATGAAGATCGTGTTGAGAAATTCAGATCGACTGTTTAAATTTTGAAAATGAAGATATGAACAGAAAGTAAAACACCATATTTACTTCCCAAAGCATTGTAGCATATATAGAGAGAGAGAGAGAGAGTGGCTAAGACGCAAACGTTTGCACCAAGCCCTTGGTGCAAACGATTTGTTTTCGGATTTTCAAAGTCCAAACGGTCGATCTAAACCGTTAGATGTGATCTCTATATTAAAATATGCTTGGAGACCAAATTTTACATTTTTTGGAATTTTTTTTACTATTTATTAAGCCACTTTGAAAATTGCTGATCACATGGGTCCAGAATTTGTTTGCACTGTTTTTACTGTTCATCCGAATCAGCAATTTTCAAAGTGGCTTAATAAATAGTAAAAAAATTCCAAAAAATGTAAAATTTGGTCTCCAAGCACATTTTAATATGGATTAAATATCTAACGGTTTGGATCGACCTTTTGAACTTCAAAAGTCAGAGAACCGAATCATTTGCACCAAGGGATTGGTGCAAACGTTTGCGTCTTAGCCACTCTTTATATATATATATATAGAGAGAGAATGGCTAATATCAAAACGTTTGTTCCTGGACTCTGGAACAAACGTTTCCGTTCTCCAATTTCCAAAGTTCAAACAACAAATCCAAATTGTTAGATGTTCAATCTATATTAAAATGTGCTTGGAGACCAAATTTTACATTTTTTGAAATTTTTTTACTATTTATTAAGCTGGTTTGAAAATCGCTGTTTTTATGAAATTTTTGCAGCATTGAAAAACAGCGGTTTTCAAACCAGCTTAATAAATAGTAAAAAAATTCCAAAAAATGTAAAATTTGGTCTCCAAGCACATTTTAATATAGATTGAACATCTAACGGTTTGGATTTGTTGTTTGAACTTTGGAAATTAGAGAACGGAATCGTTTGTTCCTGAGTCCAGGAACAAACGTTTTGATATTAGCCATTCTCTCTCTCTCTCTCTCTATATATATATATATATAGTGATGGCTAACTTGTTTTGGGAATTAAAGGGTTTGTTTTACTTTGCGCTCATATCTTCATTTTCAAAGTTTAAATAGGCGATTCGAACCTTCTAACATGTTCCTCATATTAAAATGTGCTTGGAGACCAAATTTTATATTTTTTGGAAATTTTTCACTATTTTTTCAGAATTTTTGAAAATCATCACTTTGCTGAATTTTTTATTATTTTTTTATTTATTGAAAAATTGCTGATTTTAAAAAATTCTGAAAAAATAGTAAAAAAATTTCAAAAAATGTAAAATTTGGTCTCCAAGCACATTTTAATATGAAGAACATGTTGGAAGGTTCGAATCGACTATTTGAATTTTGAAAATGAAGATATGAGCGCAAAGTAAAACACCCTCTTTAATTTTCAAAGCAAGATAGCTCAACTCTATATATATATATATATAGAGATAGACTAATATGCTTTCGGTAGCACTTCGGCCGAAGTGCTACCGATTCAAAATCGGATTTTCAAAATCCAAATGGTCGATCCGAACCGTTCAAGTTGTTCTCCATATTGAAATCTTCTTGGAGACCAAATTTTACATTTTTTGGAATTTTTTTACTATTTATTAAGCCACTTTGAAAATTGCTGATCCGGGTGAACAGTAAAAACAGTGCAACAAAATTCTGGACCATGTGATCAGCAATTTCAAAGTGGCTTAATAAATAGTAAAAAAATTCCAAAAAATGTAAAATTTGGTCTCCAAGCAGATTTCAATATGGAGAATAACTTGAACGGTTCGGATCGACCATTTGGATTTTGAAAATCCGATTTTGAATCGGTAGCACTTCGACCGAAGTGCTACCGAAAGCATATTAGTCTATCTCTATATATATATATATATATATATATATATATATATATATATAGAGTCCGACTAGGCTACTCCATGGAGTAAAACGACTTGGTACTCCACGCCATATCTTCATTTTCAAAGTTCAAATAGTCGATTCGACCTTCCAACATGTTCTCCATATTGAAATGTGCTTGGAGACCAAATTTTATATTTTTTGAATTTTTTTACTATTTATTAAGTCATTTTGAAAATCTGAAAATCCTTATGAACAGTAAAAAACAGTAAAAATTTCTGGACCGCCGGATCAGTGATTTTCAAAGTGGCTTAATAAATAGTAAAAAAATTTCAAAAAATGTAAAATTTGGTCTCCAAGCACATATCAATATGGAGAACAACTTGAGCAGTTGGATCGGTCGTTTGAATTTCAAAATGGAAATAATGAGGCGTGGAGCACCAAGTCGTTTTACACCATGGCTTAGCTAAGCCCAGCACTATATATATATATATATACACGGAAAGACTTACACCTCTCTCTGTCTCATTTTCTCAGTAAGTTCCACACTTTTTCCTCCTCTTTAAGATTTAAATGAAGACAATGCTAAAAGCATGTAAGAAACTTTGGCAAGGTACTTCAAGAAGTTATTATAAGAAGGTGAAAGTAGGTAAAGAAGTTTTTTTCCGGTAGAAAGGTAGGTAAAGAAGGTTTAGTAAGATATAAAAAGGCAGTGCAGATGGAATAAAGAGAGAGAGGTTGGCCAAGCAAAAAAAAAAGCTGAGGAAACCAGAATCAGGGGCGGTTCGTTAGATATTGGATCAAATTCGGTCCGACATACGATTGGGATTATTTGATATGCATTAAGATTTGTGTGCACCTAATTATTCTTATTTCAAACATGTTTGTCGCGAATTTTGATACATATTGAACGGTTTCAGTGTCTAATCCCCTAAAGTAATAACTCAAATTTTAAGCTTGGATCGGGCTGTCCGATTAGAATCTGTGCCAATTCGATCTGAGATAAAATGCACTGGGTCCTCTTAATATTCATGCCAAAACGGATGGAACAGTCCGGATCTAAACTCAAAATTTGAGGTACCTTACGCGATATGAATTGCCCCCCCCCCCCCCAAAAAAAAAAAAAAAAAAATCAAGAGATAAATTAAAGTTCCATTTGTGAAGCCCAATTGAAGAGGTCGTTCAGGCCCAATTTTTATAGGCCTCAACAATACAATAGGCTCAATAGCAACCACCAGAAAATATTAAGCTGATTCTACTGGTACTAGATTGTATAGTAGATTAACAGGAGATGATCAATTAAAGAAACAAACAACAATATAGAAAAGACTTTATGATCATTGATAAAAAAAATTCTCCTATTGACAAAAAATAGTACAGTTATATTCCATCAGAAGAACTAGGCAAATTAATGCAATTAGTATCCTTCAAGTTGTAACTATACACACACACACACACACACTTACTCCACAACAATAAATAAAAAGTAAGTATTACTACCAAATAAAGATAAATTCTATGGTGATGTTTGGTTGAGGCTTGAGTTGGTTATTCTAATTTAGGCTTGCCTAAGTTATTCATTTTTGGTTGAGGCATGAAGTTAAATTATGATTTAATCTATTTCATGTTTGGTTGGAGTTTATGGCTTAATTTATGTTTTTTTATGATTTATAATTTAATTAGACTTTTACTTTGTTTGTAATACTATGACCATTTAATTTAAGAGATAGAACCAACAAGATAAATTTTATAAATAGCTGCAAACTAAAAAACACAAAACAATTCAATATATATAAAGAAATGAAGTTAAAATTCAATTTTCTACATGTTAGTCTCTCCCTGATTAATGTTACACATCAGCAATAGAAATTGAAAATAATTATATATTTTTTTAATTTAAGATAGAACATAAATTTACAGTTATTTTATAAATTAAGTATATTTTAATAATATTTAATGTACAGAAGTATACTATAAAGATATATTTAATGAGTTAAATTCTCTTAATTAGATAATTTGAGATAATATAGTAATTTTCTCATTAATTCCGTTTGAATCAACCTAAGGTTAAGCTACAAGTGTGGACTAAATTTTAAACCACCTTAATAGGTGGCTTAAATTTTTACATTTAGACCGGTCTACAGATTGACTTATTCCATCTTAGTCTGGTTCAATTAAATCACATTTGATGGTTTAACTAAGGCCTAAACCTTTTATTCCATGATTTAGGCCTCAATAAACATGTTTAAATGGTTATCCTTCATGAAAATCTATACACTATGCTATCATCAACCCAGAAAAGAATTCTAATTAGCACTCATACCTGCAGCAAATATCTTTTATGCATCTATTTCCTGCAAAATCTCAACAAAAAAGCCCCAAATGCAAAAAAGTGATTTATTTTGGGTTAAAAAAAATCAACAATTTATCTGGGCCGAAAGAATACCTAAATAGAGTGAGTGAGTGGCCGCCACTTAAATTGCATTAAAATGTGTTTTTTGAGTAAACAGCGGGAACAACCAAATGTTTACTCTCTTACATACAGAGCAATCTTAAGCTCCAATTTCTTTTTTGAGTAAATATTGGAGTAAGCCGTCTAATTATTTAATACTTTTATTAGAGTGAGGCTATGGTACTATGCATAGCACGGATGGATCCGTGCTACGGCTCAAAATTTGAGTTTTCAAAATCCTAACGGGCCATCCAAACCGTTCAACATGATTATAAAATGAATATGTACTTGCAAATCAAATTTTATATTTTTTCGAATTCTTTTACTATTTTTTTAGATAAGTAGAAAATCACTTGATCTGAAAATTCTGGACATCCAAAAACAGTGATTTTCTACCTATCTAAAAAAATAGTAAAAAAATTTGAAAAAAATGTAAAATTTAGTTTGCAAGTACATATTCATTTTATAATCATGTTGAACGGTTTGGATGGACCGTTAGGATTTTGAAAACTCAAATTTTGAGCCGTAGCACGGACCCAACCATGCTATGCATAGTACCATAGCCTCACTCATTATTATATCAAATGAATTTTCCGGATTTCGAATCCATAACTAGACTGTACAATTTGTCTGACCCGCCACACCTCTATAGTTCTATTATTATTGTACCAATTGATTTGATTTAGTTCTTGAGCTTATTAACTTGTTGTAAGCTAATCAAATTTATCCAACAAATAAGACTAGAGATCAAATTTCCAACAATTGAAAATTCTGGGCCATCCAAAAACAGTGATTTTCTACCTATGTGAAAAAATAGTAGAAAAATTATAAAAAAAATATAAGATTTAGTTTACAAATACATATGAATATACTCGTACTGAATACCATGTGAATATAATAAACAAAACAAAAAAGAGCTTCATTTGATAATTGATATTACTAGTTAGTGTTGACTGTTAGTTGTCTCCATTTAATGAAAATAAATGTACCAGAAACTGAGAAGGCACATTCTGGAAAACCCAAGACGCATAAAAGCTGTCTCAACCAAATAAACGAAATTTCTTTGTGAAAACTGGAAGGCAAGTAAAGAGAACTTTCAAACAAATCCAGTTCCCGTTCCCACCTGAAAAGAAATTGCAGCGAGGGAACTCTTGGAATCATATAAATCCTTTTAATGCACCAAACCAAACTTTAATTTACTTCCCAGTTCCCAGTACACAATCAACCCCACCATACTGTCACAACTCATTACGGGGACCCGCCTAATCTGTAGCAGTCTTTATTTGACCAACTCGAGTGAGCTTTGACAAAACTCATGTTACATGTATGCATTTACAAGAGAAGTGGGCCCACAGCCTGACCTTAATCGGGCTAGCTTCCAAGCAACCAGCATGGGCCTTGCACCCCTCCATCATGGACTCGGATCCAGTGAAGTAACCCAATCTTTGGATTTTAGATCGGGACCGTCCGATTCGAATCCGAGAAAATCCATCCACGAAGTGAGAGCACACATCCCGACGACGAATTCAATTCCCGAGACGATCTCGACCGACAAATTCGAATCGGACGGTCTCGATCCAAAACCCAAAGATTGGGTTACTTTAGGGGATCCGGACCCTCTATCATGGCAATTACACTGCAATACTGAACCGTGGGCCCCCCTCTGCAGTATCCAATTTATGATTTGCTAGTTTATCAAATCAGCAGTAGAGACAACTCTCTCAGGCATATACTGAATAACTACTTACAGACTTTTTGTGGGCCTAAGTAGGAGGCACAGCCCACATTGGGTTGGGTCCACACTCACCCAATAATAATTAATCATACAATTAATAATTAATAATCTACAAAGTTACAAACTAGAAAATCAGCTTCCTCCTAGGGAGCTGATAGGATACAGCAGCCACATCAGCAACCTCATGTATTGTGTCCGCAACGAGATCCTTGAATATCATCCGCTCAATCTGAAGCACTGCCTCTGATAATTCGGCCGACTGGTACGCCCAACTATGATCCGTAGCCATGTCCTTTGAAACAGCACTTGATGTGACATCCGCGACTTCATTTGAGAAGATTATCGGCTCCCTCATTTGCTGAATCTGTTGCCAGACAATTCCTCTATCCGGCATTTGTGAGTATTGTGTCGAACAAGTTGATTTGGCATGTTTAAATGCCTCCCAGGATGACATGTGTTGGTGTCGGTTTAGTATCTCACAGACCAAATCATTTAATAGGCGGCGATGATGCAAAGTGGCACTGCCGCCACACAATTTGTGGCTTCTCAAGTAATGAAAAGAGTTTGGATGAGTCATGGCACCGATCTGAATATCGCATTATCTCAGCCACAAAGATATAATCAGGATCAGAACATTCAGATCCAATGGAAGCAATTTCATCGGTTGACTGATCGCGGGCCCAGTCAAACGGCTGATCTGCAAATTATGATTAAATATGCGATTTAGCATTCAGCAAATATTCCTTGGTGTACCAGCATGTGATGACAGTTTATAGTAGGTTACACTTAGGTTTGTGTTAAATCTGAACCTGACCTTGGAAATGGAGATTCCGTTTGGTTTTAGGAGAGGGAGAGCATTCATCGCCATGAAAAACAGAGTCCAGTACGGAAACAGGACTCGGTTGTAGATCTTCGCTTGATATCTGACCAGTGGCCGTTATAGCAGCGATGCTGTACAGTAATTGGTCGCACCTCTCCAGTATATTTTGTCCAGTTCTCTCCTCCTGTTCAACAAATCCATTGATTAATATCAGCATTCATGTACGTATATTTACGTCATTTGCAATAAATATACATCATTTACGAGCTTTCTTGAAAAAATATTATGTGGGTAACTAACTTAACTTAATATATTAACAAAATTGAATTTCTTTTCCAAGAGGAAATTGAGTTGAAAATACTTGCCTCCCAGTCGTACTGCGGTGGATTTTTGATTCGCTTGTCAGATCCAGTACCGGTACCAGTAGATATCCCTCGTTGTACCATATTCGCATCTCTTCTCCGATTATTCACTCCCGACCGTACGGTCCCCGGACCCGGGCCCACCTTCCTCGGACTTCCCACAGGAGATCCACCGGGTGACAACTTCCTCTCTGTTCCCCTTCTCATCTCGCTCTTTGCCACTCTCCTATCAATACCTCTCACTGATTGCAGGGCTTGCTTTCCGGATCTCAGATCTCTCCTCGGAACTCGTGAAGGCTTTGAGGTGGATTTCATTAGCACAACAGGAGAAGTGCAACAATCATAGCCGTCGATACTTTGATCTGGTACATCGAACGGTTTAGAGTGAAGAAGACCTCTCAGCTGAACCGCCTCCAGCACATGCTTCAGCGTTTCTAAATCCTTTGCTGGTTCTTCAATCCCTCTTATTCTCAGCCTCCTCTCAATCTCACAATAAGGAAACAGGTACTGGTTGCACACCAACCCGTTTCTGTTCCGTTGGAAATAACTCAATACTCTTTCTTTGTAACAAGGAATTGTTCTTCTGTTTTCTTGACTTCTCTGCAAAACGCACCTTCTCAAACGCAGTAGCATCTACGAACTGGTAAAAGATGGATCAGTGCGGGCCCGTGACTCTGACGAGGATCGGCGAAGCATAGCGGGTTTCGGTTGTGTGTCCTGATTTGGCAATGCATCTAGACCCATTAACCGAGCCACGGCTCCAGGTGAACGTCGGTGGAGCTTTCCTTTAGCGTCGGTAACAGCACGGCTGTCAAGGGAAAGTCTGGAAGCTTCCAGAACCTTCCATGGTGTCTCTTTGAGTGAAGGAGTTACATTGGGACTTGGTGCAGGAAGAAATGTAGAGGAAGAATCGGATTTCTCTGAAGGTGATATAGACTCAGTATCCTGAAAATAACATAAAACATTCAGTAAGAATGAATGAAGTAAAAACATCAATTGTCATTTTTCATAATGAAAAATAGAAATGTGAAAGCAAATGAGAGTTACAGATGAGGTGAGAAGAAGGCTCTTGGGAGACACATAGCGCTTTGACGGAATGTAGTTGCGGTCAAAGCGGTGGAAGAAACCAGCCATACAACCAATTTGTCTCTCCAGACACGGTTCATCGGCGGTCATCTCTCTCTCGTCCGTTTTTCGGTCGCCTCTGTTTTGTATGCAGAGTTTTTTGTGCTGAGTGGGTTACTTCTTCCTTTTGTTTCGCTTTTAGTGGAGATGTAAGAAGAAAGGTCCTTTTAACGCAACTGCTGCTAGTGGAATGACAGTTTTGCACTTATGCGAAGACAATTAGACCGTTAACTTATCTCGACAGGAGTAGGGGTAAAGTGGGAATTGAGACCTACGACCTACAGATTTGGGCTTTGGGGAAGAGAGTACGGGCGCTGCGGATTTGGCCCGTTTGCTCACTGGTGCATCTTTCGACGCTCATGAGCATCGAGATTCGCGCGCTCACGTGCCTTGCAGCTTTCTTTCGGTTTTCCACGAGAAGTGGTTAGCGGGTTTGGATCTTTTCCCGTCTCAAACTATTGTTCTGTTGTGAGAATTAATCGATTTAATTAGGTGGCCCCATCCAGAGCTGTAAAAATAATTAGTAGTTCGTGATTTGATTCTATTTATTTCGATTTTTAAAAAAAAATTAATTGACTCATTCGATTGAAATTTATTCTGAAGCAAATTAAACCAATTTGGTTCAAATCTTATTCAAACTCAAATTGAAACTAAGTATAATAGTTCGAAATTGATTCGCGGACTATTTAGATTTGAATTTTAAATAATTTAACTAATGATTTCAACCTGATTCTTTAATATATAGGAACCAAACGTATATCATAATTCAAAATTGTTAATATGTTGTTAGTACTGGGATATGCTCTTTTGTATTTGGCTTGATGTTTTGCTGTTCGACGATTATGGATGTTCTGGGACTTGGTTTCTTTAATGAAACGGGCTATATGCCTTTTATCAAAAAAAAAAAAAATTGTTAATATAATAATAACTTATAATAGAAAAATGTTTCAGCAGCGTAACAAATTCATAATAGAATAAATTATATTTGACTAGGTCCATGCCGTGATTTTAATCAATCCAGCAGCGTAAAAGGTTAGGAAATTTTGGACTGGCCCAAAATTCATCAGTAGTGTGAATTCATGAAAGGTAAAAGGTAAAATGAATCCGCGTGAATTTTGTTCTGTGTGAATTCGTAGTTCGTGATTCGATTGACTTTGATTCGAAAAAAAATTCACAATTAACTCGTTCGATTGAAGTTCATTCTGAAACAAATCAAACCAGTTCGGTTCAAATCTTATTCAAACTCAAACTCAAACTGGAGTCAAATTGATCCAGTCATTTATCGTAAAATAAAGAGTAGGTTTCTTACTTCTATTTCTAGGTACGGGATTCATTAATAAACCTACACTAACTAATGTAGAAATTTGTTTTAAGTATTAATGCACACACAAAGTAATAAATTAAAAATTAAAGGATAATATGACTATATTCATTATTAGTGATTTGTATATTATAATGATATAGTTTGAGGGAACCAGAGTAGGTCTGATGTCCATCGCACCTACATTTAGGTTCAATGGGTGTGATGACCATTCAATTCGCATCAAGATTCGTGTGTTATGTATCAATCTGTGCAAGTATTATCAATTTCCGTGTGCATAGATCTTGATGCTAATCGTACGGTCCTAGAGCTAATTGAACCTAAATGTAGGTCCGTGCCCT
>JAJGRX010000659.1:0-33201 GCA_025461125.1 Carex kokanica | reverse complement strand
CCCTTAAAAAAGAATTGAAAGGTAAAAAAGAGATCTCTGCCCGCAAGAAATCTATCTTAGAGCGGTACTAGAAAGGCTTTCAAACGAACGATCTCCTTCTGCCCGACTTCTTCTCTCTTTAGTTCTTTCATCAGAGTCAAACTTGAGTTTATCTTCGAGCTTTCCCTTCTTCGCACGGTGTACACAAACTGGCGGCGAGCGATGGGTTCTTTCTTAGAGGAAGCAAAAAGCCAAATTCAGGCACAATCTACATACATATTTGAGATCCTTTTGCTATTTAATTGTTCTCTATTTATTAGATCAGGCTGATGGGTAGACCCAATATATCTCTCTCTTAGTAGCGATCTGGGAAGGAGGGAGACAAAGAGATTCAATGACAATTCCTTCACAACTACCACTAGACAACATAGAATGGCTTAGAAAGTTTGAATCTTTAGACTTCGTTCATATTTTTAGAAGGTTATGCAGAATAGCATGAACCTTGGTAGGATTTTCTCTCTATCCCATGTTGTAAGATCATGAAATCAAGGAACTTGCTGGAGTTAACATCATGTTCCCACTTATTTTTATCATCTTTTCCAGGCTTTTTTTTAGTGATATGATTTCACTTCTTCCACCAGTGAGCCTCCCTTCTCTGGATTAAGAGCGAAGTAGCTTGCTTTAGCTGGGCTAGGCGGTTGACATTCCATAAGATGTATGGTTTCACTATGGGTATCAATTATGGCTAGATCCCTCGGCTCTGGTGACTTGGTTGACTGCTTAATCGAGCTTGGTAGATCTGCACCGCTAGTAGTTATTGATTATGACTATGGAATTGGTTCGTTTTCCTCCTTTCTTCAGAACCGATAGTTCCTCTTTTCATATATATATTTTTTGACAGGTTGGGTAAAGCCTATAAAGAGAAGTCGTCTTTTCTTTCCTAGCTCCAGAAGAAAGAGCTCGGCTATTTGACTTGCAGCTCCTTAAATGTTGAAATCCCAGTCTTGTTCTTGCTAAAAGTTCCCCTCATCCTAATACTACTCCTTGCCTGACAAGCTTCGAATCAGGCCTTAGAAGAACTACTACTTCATGAAATGCCGTAGGTATTCTTTATAAATAAAGGGAAAACCTCTTTGAAATCTACCCCTAGCACCCTAGTCTCACACAGCACAGTTCTGCTTTCTATTGCGCGCACGAAAATCAAGGAAGAGCACAGCGGAAACTAGCAGAGTGAAGATGCCCTTCTGAATGAATCACCACTTTCAAAAAAAGCTTCTTCTGATTGGATAGCAGTCTTCTCCCTTTATAAACCACCGGTGACTCGGAACGTGAGTGATTCCATTTAGAGTCCTCGCCCGACCACCACGGATAGTTTTACTTCCTTCTCTCAAGAATTCACCAAAAGCAAGAGGTCATTTGATTTAATACCAACATCTGCGTCGAGTCCTTTTTTCTATGAGACTACTACTCTACATATCTCTAGAGATAGAGATTCCGATATGAATCGTTGCTACCGTCAATTCCAACTGTAGCAACGAAAAAGCTTTCTATATCAATAGAATAGTTAGAAAAGAAGAGGAAGCTCAGTCAAACTTCCTTATGTCATTCACGCAATCCAGTTTAGCTTAGTCGTCTTTGCCTCATGATGAGGGTCTGCCCGCCCTTCTATACTTCTTACCCGCTGAGCTTTAGAGGAATCTAATAAGAGAGCACTATTGCAGTGAGCAAAGAAGCGTTGGGTGGCCAATAGATATTTCATATCCCGCTGTTGATGAGTCCACTTTTTTTGATTGAAGAGTTTTCTACCACTTTATCGCTTGCTTTCCCCCTCTTTCAACGCTCTAAAGATACCTTTATGATATATTATATTCATCGATGCCTCATTTAGGTTCGTATATAGCGAAGAATAACTAGAAATCCGACCAAAGAAAAGAGTTTCATCCACGGTACGAGTATGGATTGAGTTTCAGTTTTCTGGAAAAAGTTTCCTCGAAGTGAAGCCCGTCGGTCATTCCTGGGCATTATTCGCTTGTACTGGTAGAAGATTCTCTGTGTGGCTTAAACCTCCACTAGTTCTAGTTCGAACTCTTCTCATAACTCTTCCCTCCCTTTTTTGCCCGCTCCTCGACAAGTTTCTTTCTTTGTTGAATCTAAAACGTGTTTAGGCGGATCCAAAGAAACGAAACTCCTAATAAAAAAAACCTGGTGGTAAATGAAAATTTCATTTATCTGCCCACTTTTTCTCTTGATTTTGACGGACAGATGGTTGCCAAATTCCCAGGGAAGCAGAAAGCCTATCCAATTCCAAAACTACTGACTAGTAGAGATTTCCTTTTCCAATCAATAACACGCGTGCGTTTTATTCAAAATTAGAAACTAGCTCCATTGAAATTTCAAGCAAGCAAAACAATATAAAATGAAGTATGTACAAGAAATTCTTGCCCGTTGAATATCGGTTCTCTTAATAAATGAAACGATAAATAATCTGGAAAAGAGGCCATTTGAGATTTAATTATTAACTTCATTGAAAGAAAAATGCACTAACAATAGATAACCTATCCTTTTTGAATCTGTTTACAAGTTTTTTTGTCATTATAAAAAAAAATACATAATGAATCTAAACTCCTGCTCAAATAGAAATATTTCAAATCCGTCTGGCGCGACTATATAAATTACACCAGTAGTTCACAATCTAATCTATTTTAGGAGCAGGCATGTTGATTGAGCATATAATTTGATATGAACAAAAGAAACACATAAAATAAATTGCTGCTATGATGTTGGCCAAGTCCTAATTATTTAATTAGGAAATTCAGCATTATCAGCAAGCAAGTGAAAGTAGCCTGCCACACCACAAATGGGCGGCAAATAAATGGACAGTCAATATTACACGATATTTTGCTCTTCAATATATAGGAACAAACGTAAAGGCTATTTCTACTGAGATAATGGAAGCAATGGAACCCTAAATTCTAGAAAAAAGGGCATCAGGATCTCACTTCCTCCTTTATTGGTGGAGACCACCTAAATCTCACTTTCAAATCTAATTAAGTACCAAACCTTCATATCGAACAAACAAGTTTTCGGGATAAATAATAAAAGATGGTTGGCTTTAATAAACGAACAGTAGAATCTCTTAAATTGGACACCACATATTACATAAAAGTCTCACTAAAGGCACTTATCTGGCCGGAAGCGCTGAGACAGCATCCCGTGTTCTCCTTTTTTTTGCGTTTTTAACCGAACTAGCTAGTTCAATTTTATAGTCTTGTGTTAAAACTTAAAAAGGAGGTCTTGTTTTGTAGTGGCTTTGGTAAGGTGCGTGTTTTTCCTTGGTTGCAATGTGGAAGCTCAGGCTGGAGGGTGGAAAGTGAACTTCTAAAAGCAAAGTTTTTTTCCTGGCGAAAATTTGAAAAAAGGTTGTCCCTTACAAATTTCTTTGGTTGTTCTTCCATGATTGCTTCGTCGGGGTAAGTATTTGCATCATTTTTTACTATCATTTTTTCGTTAAAGGGTGCAATGCAACTACATCAAAGCCTATCTTATCTTGATATTTTGACAAGCAAACACCTTCGCTACGCCCTAATATATATCTGAAAAAAACCTTGCGCTATATTTATTTGACTGGTCCGATTGCTAGGAATGTGATGCTTCGTTGCTCATAGACTCGTCGACGGGAAGCAACACAGCCGCCGAGAGGGATGCCGCACCAAACCAGAGGTGGATATGAGGTGATTTATGAGATGGTGGAGCAGGCTTGCCCCGGAGTAGTTTCCTGTGCTGACATTGTTGCCTTGGCTGCAAGAGACCTTAGAACATCCGATATGTATGCAAGTAAGTGTTGATATACATACAAGTTTTTTGATACAAGCATGGACACTGGATACCTGGTAGAAAGCACTGGATACAAGGGTGATGGGCATGTTCTAGGAACTGGATAATAAGTTGGAAGAGCACTTCTCTTCATTTCTTTTGTTCTGAATCCTCAATGGGACAAGGGTGACGGCTGCTGACACAGGGATTTTTTGGTTATTTCTTCATCTCGCTAGCGTAACTCCCTCTTCTCTAAGGAGATTGGTGAATATCAATCAGAAGTGCATTCAGTTATCCCATTTCTTTTTCTTTTTTTCAGTTAGCTCTGTCCTAAGGGGATTCCTTTCTTTCTGGCTTTCCTATAGATTAGGTACGGGCCGGCCCTATCGCTTTTCAAGACATCAAATAAACTTTTCTAGGCCAACCATAAGAAAACTCCAAACCCGGGTTCGCTCTTACGCAATAAAGTTAGTTCCCTTCCGTCCTATTTTTCTATTGGAGCTTCTCTTATTCCTTTTATCGAGCATATTATAACTCGTATCTGGTCACTACAATAGCTTGGTTTTAAGAGATGCACTTTTACGACTTATTTAAAAGGTTTCCATAGTGTTGGTATATACGAAAAATACTCATATAGACGCGATGATGCTGGTCAGTTGTTCTTCCTTGGGTAGATTAGTTGTAGCTAGCGGGACCATCCACGTTATCAAAATCAAAGCATGCAACTCTAGTTATAAATGGTGAAATAACTGGAAAAAGCACTTCTGAGCTGTCTGCCTGCCTGAAAATCCAATGTATACGTAAGAGAATATCCTCCTCTGCCTTCCTTAAATAAAGGGGTTCTCCTTTATATGACGCCACTAGTGCTCCGCTGTCCCTTTCCTTCTTTTGAAGCTCGGTTGGTTAGTAATATGTGGACCAATAAATTCCAGACTAATCGTTATGTCTGTTCTTGAGAATACGCCTCACGCTCGACCAAATCCGGGTTATTTATTCCTGGATGTTTGGAATATTGTACGACTTTTTATACTTATACGATGGGTAATTCGAGATACCTTTGTTTATACGAAAAAAGGGTAATTTGAGATGATACTCGTGGGCATGCTGCATATAAGTTGGCTTCTTAGGTGGATTTATATGATCTCTATTCTGACGCTGAGAAAAGGCCTTATCGGGCTTAAACACCCTTCTATCTATCTGCTTTTCCACACACTAGATCGAGTGTGGTTACGTAATCATCAAACACGAGCTAGTCGGGTACTACATCTGAGACCCCCCACGAAGAGTCTCCTTCCGATGATACTTAATTCCCTTATCTTATCTAACAACCAAACTCTCCTTTTAGTTGAGTGTTTAGAGGCTATGAAGCAACTAATTCCCTTTTTTTATAAGCACATAAATACCTGATCTACCTAGGCAGGGTACGTCATTTGTAAGCTCTTTTCTTAGGCGAAAGAGGAACATCTCGATCTCCTATCAAATCTACTCTTGAAAATAGAATATAAGCTCTATTAATATCATAATATAGAATCTGTTCTTCTCTTACTTGGTGGGTTATACATAGCTCCATGAGTTGTCTTATAGGCTTGGGCACTGTCTTATGGGTTGTAAGCTCGTGGGCTTATGGGTGCTTTATAATTGGCATTGGCATTATAAGAAAAAGAAGTGGATTTGCTTTTGTCATCGATTTGGCACTTCTCTTCTTTGGTAAAATAAGTCAAAAGTGTACCTGAGTGAAATAATAAGCTCGCTTGGGGCAGAGGGGTAACCCTAGGTAGGCTATGTATGAAAAATCTATCTATTTAGAAAGCAGAGTAAGTCAGCATTCATTTCTTCTTACTGAAGCAAGGGCATAAAAAACCAATCTATCAAACCAATTTGACTTACTTCTCTTAATTTATTTACCAGAAGCTCTTCTTTTCTATCTAGGTTGACCTATCTTCTTTCCGTAGAGTGTTTATTTGTTTACCACCCAAGAGAGTTTGACTTAATATTTTGACCTATATAGGAAAATTCATAGCTGGATAGACGACAACTGCCAGATTATCATATAGTCTAGATGGGCCTAGAAGGGCAATAGTGTTTTTGTTGTAGCAAAAATCTCAGCTAGGTAGCAATTGCTTTTTCTGGCTTTTCTTTAATGCTTTTCTTTCTTATAAAAAATCCGCATTAGCCCTCAACACAACCTCGAGTTTTGCACACTCAACTACTTACTTACGTCAAACTAGACGACTTCTTCTATTTATGCTTTGACTAGGGTAGGCGGCTTGGATCCTGGGTAAAATCTCCTTCTTTTATGTAGAAATTGGATTCCTAAATGCTAACTGTACCAAAAATTGAATATTTCCAATAATATAATATAGATGCTCTTCGTTAACATCCTACCTTGCTAGGGTATCAACACCAAATCTATTATCTTCTTCTCCAGCTCACCTAATATTTCAAACAAGTAAGTCGTGCTTTTTTGTGTAAGACCGGCTTTTTTGTGTACCCATTCTTTTTCTAGTTCCTAAGGTTTTTGATGAATACGTGTCTTATGAGATTGGGGACAAACCTGAATCGAGGGCTTCTTTATATGGGGTCTCTGGGAACTAGGTAATATAAGAAAAAGTGCACTCCTCCATAAAATAAATTCTCTTCTTCTTCTCGATCCGGCTGGTTTATTCACAACACGAACTTTATTTATAAATAATGTACGACCCTGGGTCTCTGGAGCAAGACCAAGAATCCTCTCTTCATAGTTATGAGCTGTGATAATAATTAGCATATGTGGATATGTCGTTATTTGTTCTCTTCAGTTTCATCCTGAGCTTAGTTAATTACTCTATTTCATCCCCCATCTAGGCTATACTCTAAAATGCCAGTGTCGTACAAATGGTATTAAAGCTCTTTGGTAAGGAAGGACCCACATGAAATTTCCTATTCCCCTACTACTTAATAGGGAACTCGCGTTTATGCTCTTTTTCTTAGTGGTCATATATATGGCTACTTCTAACAACTGGATCATTGTACTCTCACCTTGCCTGGTTATCAAGTAGTCCAACTGATTATATCGTTTTTCTACGCTTGTATTGTTCTAACAGAACCGATACCACACCACATCTGCTAATGAATGAGCCTACCTAGTCTTTTTCATTCAACGTCATGCTAAAATTCTAATTATGTGTGCAGACAGCGAAATTCTCGATTTTAATCAACGGTGAACATTCATTCAGTGGCCGGAAAAAGGTGATAGGGCTTCCGCTCGCTCGTTCCACTTACGTTACACTCGCTGGGGTAAGTCCAAAATAAAGAAAGGCTACGTCTAAGAGAAATCATGCAAGCAATAAAAAGAGATTGGCAGGCAGTAGCTTATTTATATCAAAGCCTTGGAATTCATGCAAAGAAGATCAAAATCATCCAAGTGGCCACTCGTTCTTCTCAATGGCAGGAATCAAGAGGGCGTAGGGCGTTAGTCAAAAGAATACTTTTTTTTTCTCCTCGCTAGGTAAAGATCCATCCCATGATCAAAAGTCACTATCACAGGGCAAGTCAAGACTCTTCTAAAGGTAGGAGTATATATAAGGAAGAGATTGTGCTCGCCCAGATCAGAATGCTAAGATAGCTCCACTACCACCGACAAGGTAGGACGAGCCACGGGCAACTTTGACTCAACAAGCCTCATGCTAAGAAGACTGCTACCACCCCACTGATCAGAGGAAAAAAGAGGTGATCTTCCTGCAACTTTGATTTGGAAAGACTCTGCTAAAGAGATCTCGTGAACATGAAGGTTCGTCCTAGTGATAGTAATCTGAAAAGAAGTCGTAGGCGAGCAGAGGATTTCTCCACCAACACCAAGCTGTAGGAAAGCAGAGGAATAGATAGGCTCCCTAGTATAGGAAAGCATCACTACAAGATAGAGCCAGTGATTTCACCAGCGAGCGAGCCGCGGTCAGAGTCGTAGGCCTAATACCAATCCTTTCGTACCATCTTCTTATTTATAAACTAGCATCTTCTGTTCTTTCTTCACTACCAGCAGTTTACTCCGGGTATTGAGTCCAGCCAGCCTCCTTCCGGCAACACAAAAGGCCGAAGCCTTCTCTTTCCTTTCAAATGTATGCTCAAATGTATGCCCGTGGACATCTTCCTGCTACTAGGGATTCACTGTGCATTCTATCCATTCAATATGCTCTTGCCGTAATTGGACAAAGCCAGGAGCCTCATTACTTTATGAAAAAAAAGGCTTAGTGTTGATAAGGAACTTATTTATATCTTCTCGACGAAGCAATTCTAGGGGGGTATTTCTTATTCTCTTTCATCTTATGTGGGAAGACAGCAGTGCTGCACTAGGGCGTAAGTCAGCTATTTCATTCAATGTGAGCAAAGTTCCTCTACTCTTAATAAAAAAGCGAGTCTGCTTTCTACTTCTTTTTCTATACTGTTACTTTCTTCCTACGAAATAGGATTTGAAATAAGGATTTAATTACTAGTACCACAAATTGTACTACTTACTAATTTCACGAATTCCTTCTTTTAAACCTAGCTTCTGAATTAAGAAAATGAGACTTATTTCCTCTTTATACTAGTCTAACTAGAAAGGAAATCATTCCGTAACAGAAAAACCCTTTGCAAAGAAACTACTTGAGAGGTGGCCTTTCCTTCTTTTTGTTTGCCAGTAAAGGGTAGGTAGCTAGATCCAGTAAAAGAGAAGGAGTCGGCTACAATGTTCCAAGAGCAGACTGGACGTAGGAATCAAAATAGAGTACTTAAGGTGCTGAGCTTTTGGCTTGTAACTGCTAAAGCTAGGAAAAAGCTAAAAAGCAGTCTTAAAAAACAGTCTTTCAGGATTGTCCTTACGCTGGGAAGTAGGGAGGCCATCTTACCGAAGATGAAAGAAATACTCTTTTCTCTTTCCCAAAAGATACTATCAGTCAGGTAGATCTTAGACGTCAATCCGAAGGAAGTGGAAACAAAACGTATTATCGTAAATCAAATTGGTGTTGTTGCTCGGGCAACGACGGGTGGGTAACATTTTGGCTAAGGTTACAGGCGAAGCTGACTTCCTGCGATAGCCCCGTATTATGAAGTATATTTTTCACTTTCCAAGAGTTTCACTTTCCGGATACAAAGGGCCAAGAGACTTTTTGTTGTCAATTGAATAGTTGGAGTCAAGCATTCTCCGAGACCGAGCAGGGAAATTTGTAGCGTAGCGACACGAATGCAACGTTTGAGCAAGAATTCCCCCAGGGACAAGGCTACGAAAAGTCAATACTTTACTATAATGCCAAATACCACACCAGGCCTGTATGTTCCCATTTTAGGAGGGTTATGATCTTTGGTTTGAACACTCTTCCTACTTACTATATTATGTTGGACTTTAGGTTTCGATGAGGAGGATTGATTCCTCCCATGTGAGCTGCTGGTACTTGGTACACGATGCGTAAAAGCTGCACGCACCTGAGATTTTGAAAGCAAGTTCAAAAAGAAACCAGACTATCCTTTACCGAGTTGCTTTGCTCACTCACTTTTGGGAATATAGAAGCTTCTTATATATCTTAGATATATATAAGAAGCTTCTATATTCCCAAAAGTGAGTGAGCAAAGCAACTCGGTAAAGGATAGTCTGGTTTCTTTTTGAACTTGCTTTCAAAATCTCAGGTGCGTGCAGCTTTTACGCATCGTGTACCAAGTACCAGCAGCTCACATGGGAGGAATCAATCCTCCTCATCGAAACCTAAAGTCCAACATAATATAGTAAGTAGGAAGAGTGTTCAAACCAAAGATCATAACCCTCCTAAAATGGGAACATACAGGCCTGGTGTGGTATTTGGCATTATAGTAAAGTATTGACTTTTCGTAGCCTTGTCCCTGGGGGAATTCTTGCTCAAACGTTGCATTCGTGTCGCTACGCTACAAATTTCCCTGCTCGGTCTCGGAGAATGCTTGACTCCAACTATTCAATTGACAACAAAAAGTCTCTTGGCCCTTTGTATCCGGAAAGTGAAACTCTTGGAAAGTGAAAAATATACTTCATAATACGGGGCTATCGCAGGAAGTCAGCTTCGCCTGTAACCTTAGCCAAAATGTTACCCACCCGTCGTTGCCCGAGCAACAACACCAATTTGATTTACGATAATACGTTTTGTTTCCACTTCCTTCGGATTGACGTCTAAGATCTACCTGACTGATAGTATCTTTTGGGAAAGAGAAAAGAGTATTTCTTTCATCTTCGGTAAGATGGCCTCCCTACTTCCCAGCGTAAGGACAATCCTGAAAGACTGTTTTTTAAGACTGCTTTTTAGCTTTTTCCTAGCTTTAGCAGTTACAAGCCAAAAGCTCAGCACCTTAAGTACTCTATTTTGATTCCTACGTCCAGTCTGCTCTTGGAACATTGTAGCCGACTCCTTCTCTTTTACTGGATCTAGCTACCTACCCTTTACTGGCAAACAAAAAGAAGGAAAGGCCACCTCTCAAGTAGTTTCTTTGCAAAGGGTTTTTCTGTTACGGAATGATTTCCTTTCTAGTTAGACTAGTATAAAGAGGAAATAAGTCTCATTTTCTTAATTCAGAAGCTAGGTTTAAAAGAAGGAATTCGTGAAATTAGTAAGTAGTACAATTTGTGGTACTAGTAATTAAATCCTTATTTCAAATCCTATTTCGTAGGAAGAAAGTAACAGTATAGAAAAAGAAGTAGAAAGCAGACTCGCTTTTTTATTAAGAGTAGAGGAACTTTGCTCACATTGAATGAAATAGCTGACTTACGCCCTAGTGCAGCACTGCTGTCTTCCCACATAAGATGAAAGAGAATAAGAAATACCCCCCTAGAATTGCTTCGTCGAGAAGATATAAATAAGTTCCTTATCAACACTAAGCCTTTTTTTTCATAAAGTAATGAGGCTCCTGGCTTTGTCCAATTACGGCAAGAGCATATTGAATGGATAGAATGCACAGTGAATCCCTAGTAGCAGGAAGATGTCCACGGGCATACATTTGAGCATACATTTGAAAGGAAAGAGAAGGCTTCGGCCTTTTGTGTTGCCGGAAGGAGGCTGGCTGGACTCAATACCCGGAGTAAACTGCTGGTAGTGAAGAAAGAACAGAAGATGCTAGTTTATAAATAAGAAGATGGTACGAAAGGATTGGTATTAGGCCTACGACTCTGACCGCGGCTCGCTCGCTGGTGAAATCACTGGCTCTATCTTGTAGTGATGCTTTCCTATACTAGGGAGCCTATCTATTCCTCTGCTTTCCTACAGCTTGGTGTTGGTGGAGAAATCCTCTGCTCGCCTACGACTTCTTTTCAGATTACTATCACTAGGACGAACCTTCATGTTCACGAGATCTCTTTAGCAGAGTCTTTCCAAATCAAAGTTGCAGGAAGATCACCTCTTTTTTCCTCTGATCAGTGGGGTGGTAGCAGTCTTCTTAGCATGAGGCTTGTTGAGTCAAAGTTGCCCGTGGCTCGTCCTACCTTGTCGGTGGTAGTGGAGCTATCTTAGCATTCTGATCTGGGCGAGCACAATCTCTTCCTTATATATACTCCTACCTTTAGAAGAGTCTTGACTTGCCCTGTGATAGTGACTTTTGATCATGGGATGGATCTTTACCTAGCGAGGAGAAAAAAAAAGTATTCTTTTGACTAACGCCCTACGCCCTCTTGATTCCTGCCATTGAGAAGAACGAGTGGCCACTTGGATGATTTTGATCTTCTTTGCATGAATTCCAAGGCTTTGATATAAATAAGCTACTGCCTGCCAATCTCTTTTTATTGCTTGCATGATTTCTCTTAGACGTAGCCTTTCTTTATTTTGGACTTACCCCAGCGAGTGTAACGTAAGTGGAACGAGCGAGCGGAAGCCCTATCACCTTTTTCCGGCCACTGAATGAATGTTCACCGTTGATTAAAATCGAGAATTTCGCTGTCTGCACACATAATTAGAATTTTAGCATGACGTTGAATGAAAAAGACTAGGTAGGCTCATTCATTAGCAGATGTGGTGTGGTATCGGTTCTGTTAGAACAATACAAGCGTAGAAAAACGATATAATCAGTTGGACTACTTGATAACCAGGCAAGGTGAGAGTACAATGATCCAGTTGTTAGAAGTAGCCATATATATGACCACTAAGAAAAAGAGCATAAACGCGAGTTCCCTATTAAGTAGTAGGGGAATAGGAAATTTCATGTGGGTCCTTCCTTACCAAAGAGCTTTAATACCATTTGTACGACACTGGCATTTTAGAGTATAGCCTAGATGGGGGATGAAATAGAGTAATTAACTAAGCTCAGGATGAAACTGAAGAGAACAAATAACGACATATCCACATATGCTAATTATTATCACAGCTCATAACTATGAAGAGAGGATTCTTGGTCTTGCTCCAGAGACCCAGGGTCGTACATTATTTATAAATAAAGTTCGTGTTGTGAATAAACCAGCCGGATCGAGAAGAAGAAGAGAATTTATTTTATGGAGGAGTGCACTTTTTCTTATATTACCTAGTTCCCAGAGACCCCATATAAAGAAGCCCTCGATTCAGGTTTGTCCCCAATCTCATAAGACACGTATTCATCAAAAACCTTAGGAACTAGAAAAAGAATGGGTACACAAAAAAGCCGGTCTTACACAAAAAAGCACGACTTACTTGTTTGAAATATTAGGTGAGCTGGAGAAGAAGATAATAGATTTGGTGTTGATACCCTAGCAAGGTAGGATGTTAACGAAGAGCATCTATATTATATTATTGGAAATATTCAATTTTTGGTACAGTTAGCATTTAGGAATCCAATTTCTACATAAAAGAAGGAGATTTTACCCAGGATCCAAGCCGCCTACCCTAGTCAAAGCATAAATAGAAGAAGTCGTCTAGTTTGACGTAAGTAAGTAGTTGAGTGTGCAAAACTCGAGGTTGTGTTGAGGGCTAATGCGGATTTTTTATAAGAAAGAAAAGCATTAAAGAAAAGCCAGAAAAAGCAATTGCTACCTAGCTGAGATTTTTGCTACAACAAAAACACTATTGCCCTTCTAGGCCCATCTAGACTATATGATAATCTGGCAGTTGTCGTCTATCCAGCTATGAATTTTCCTATATAGGTCAAAATATTAAGTCAAACTCTCTTGGGTGGTAAACAAATAAACACTCTACGGAAAGAAGATAGGTCAACCTAGATAGAAAAGAAGAGCTTCTGGTAAATAAATTAAGAGAAGTAAGTCAAATTGGTTTGATAGATTGGTTTTTTATGCCCTTGCTTCAGTAAGAAGAAATGAATGCTGACTTACTCTGCTTTCTAAATAGATAGATTTTTCATACATAGCCTACCTAGGGTTACCCCTCTGCCCCAAGCGAGCTTATTATTTCACTCAGGTACACTTTTGACTTATTTTACCAAAGAAGAGAAGTGCCAAATCGATGACAAAAGCAAATCCACTTCTTTTTCTTATAATGCCAATGCCAATTATAAAGCACCCATAAGCCCACGAGCTTACAACCCATAAGACAGTGCCCAAGCCTATAAGACAACTCATGGAGCTATGTATAACCCACCAAGTAAGAGAAGAACAGATTCTATATTATGATATTAATAGAGCTTATATTCTATTTTCAAGAGTAGATTTGATAGGAGATCGAGATGTTCCTCTTTCGCCTAAGAAAAGAGCTTACAAATGACGTACCCTGCCTAGGTAGATCAGGTATTTATGTGCTTATAAAAAAAGGGAATTAGTTGCTTCATAGCCTCTAAACACTCAACTAAAAGGAGAGTTTGGTTGTTAGATAAGATAAGGGAATTAAGTATCATCGGAAGGAGACTCTTCGTGGGGGGTCTCAGATGTAGTACCCGACTAGCTCGTGTTTGATGATTACGTAACCACACTCGATCTAGTGTGTGGAAAAGCAGATAGATAGAAGGGTGTTTAAGCCCGATAAGGCCTTTTCTCAGCGTCAGAATAGAGATCATATAAATCCACCTAAGAAGCCAACTTATATGCAGCATGCCCACGAGTATCATCTCAAATTACCCTTTTTTCGTATAAACAAAGGTATCTCGAATTACCCATCGTATAAGTATAAAAAGTCGTACAATATTCCAAACATCCAGGAATAAATAACCCGGATTTGGTCGAGCGTGAGGCGTATTCTCAAGAACAGACATAACGATTAGTCTGGAATTTATTGGTCCACATATTACTAACCAACCGAGCTTCAAAAGAAGGAAAGGGACAGCGGAGCACTAGTGGCGTCATATAAAGGAGAACCCCTTTATTTAAGGAAGGCAGAGGAGGATATTCTCTTACGTATACATTGGATTTTCAGGCAGGCAGACAGCTCAGAAGTGCTTTTTCCAGTTATTTCACCATTTATAACTAGAGTTGCATGCTTTGATTTTGATAACGTGGATGGTCCCGCTAGCTACAACTAATCTACCCAAGGAAGAACAACTGACCAGCATCATCGCGTCTATATGAGTATTTTTCGTATATACCAACACTATGGAAACCTTTTAAATAAGTCGTAAAAGTGCATCTCTTAAAACCAAGCTATTGTAGTGACCAGATACGAGTTATAATATGCTCGATAAAAGGAATAAGAGAAGCTCCAATAGAAAAATAGGACGGAAGGGAACTAACTTTATTGCGTAAGAGCGAACCCGGGTTTGGAGTTTTCTTATGGTTGGCCTAGAAAAGTTTATTTGATGTCTTGAAAAGCGATAGGGCCGGCCCGTACCTAATCTATAGGAAAGCCAGAAAGAAAGGAATCCCCTTAGGACAGAGCTAACTGAAAAAAAGAAAAAGAAATGGGATAACTGAATGCACTTCTGATTGATATTCACCAATCTCCTTAGAGAAGAGGGAGTTACGCTAGCGAGATGAAGAAATAACCAAAAAATCCCTGTGTCAGCAGCCGTCACCCTTGTCCCATTGAGGATTCAGAACAAAAGAAATGAAGAGAAGTGCTCTTCCAACTTATTATCCAGTTCCTAGAACATGCCCATCACCCTTGTATCCAGTGCTTTCTACCAGGTATCCAGTGTCCATGCTTGTATCAAAAAACTTGTATGTATATCAACACTTACTTGCATACATATCGGATGTTCTAAGGTCTCTTGCAGCCAAGGCAACAATGTCAGCACAGGAAACTACTCCGGGGCAAGCCTGCTCCACCATCTCATAAATCACCTCATATCCACCTCTGGTTTGGTGCGGCATCCCTCTCGGCGGCTGTGTTGCTTCCCGTCGACGAGTCTATGAGCAACGAAGCATCACATTCCTAGCAATCGGACCAGTCAAATAAATATAGCGCAAGGTTTTTTTCAGATATATATTAGGGCGTAGCGAAGGTGTTTGCTTGTCAAAATATCAAGATAAGATAGGCTTTGATGTAGTTGCATTGCACCCTTTAACGAAAAAATGATAGTAAAAAATGATGCAAATACTTACCCCGACGAAGCAATCATGGAAGAACAACCAAAGAAATTTGTAAGGGACAACCTTTTTTCAAATTTTCGCCAGGAAAAAAACTTTGCTTTTAGAAGTTCACTTTCCACCCTCCAGCCTGAGCTTCCACATTGCAACCAAGGAAAAACACGCACCTTACCAAAGCCACTACAAAACAAGACCTCCTTTTTAAGTTTTAACACAAGACTATAAAATTGAACTAGCTAGTTCGGTTAAAAACGCAAAAAAAAGGAGAACACGGGATGCTGTCTCAGCGCTTCCGGCCAGATAAGTGCCTTTAGTGAGACTTTTATGTAATATGTGGTGTCCAATTTAAGAGATTCTACTGTTCGTTTATTAAAGCCAACCATCTTTTATTATTTATCCCGAAAACTTGTTTGTTCGATATGAAGGTTTGGTACTTAATTAGATTTGAAAGTGAGATTTAGGTGGTCTCCACCAATAAAGGAGGAAGTGAGATCCTGATGCCCTTTTTTCTAGAATTTAGGGTTCCATTGCTTCCATTATCTCAGTAGAAATAGCCTTTACGTTTGTTCCTATATATTGAAGAGCAAAATATCGTGTAATATTGACTGTCCATTTATTTGCCGCCCATTTGTGGTGTGGCAGGCTACTTTCACTTGCTTGCTGATAATGCTGAATTTCCTAATTAAATAATTAGGACTTGGCCAACATCATAGCAGCAATTTATTTTATGTGTTTCTTTTGTTCATATCAAATTATATGCTCAATCAACATGCCTGCTCCTAAAATAGATTAGATTGTGAACTACTGGTGTAATTTATATAGTCGCGCCAGACGGATTTGAAATATTTCTATTTGAGCAGGAGTTTAGATTCATTATGTATTTTTTTTTATAATGACAAAAAAACTTGTAAACAGATTCAAAAAGGATAGGTTATCTATTGTTAGTGCATTTTTCTTTCAATGAAGTTAATAATTAAATCTCAAATGGCCTCTTTTCCAGATTATTTATCGTTTCATTTATTAAGAGAACCGATATTCAACGGGCAAGAATTTCTTGTACATACTTCATTTTATATTGTTTTGCTTGCTTGAAATTTCAATGGAGCTAGTTTCTAATTTTGAATAAAACGCACGCGTGTTATTGATTGGAAAAGGAAATCTCTACTAGTCAGTAGTTTTGGAATTGGATAGGCTTTCTGCTTCCCTGGGAATTTGGCAACCATCTGTCCGTCAAAATCAAGAGAAAAAGTGGGCAGATAAATGAAATTTTCATTTACCACCAGGTTTTTTTTATTAGGAGTTTCGTTTCTTTGGATCCGCCTAAACACGTTTTAGATTCAACAAAGAAAGAAACTTGTCGAGGAGCGGGCAAAAAAGGGAGGGAAGAGTTATGAGAAGAGTTCGAACTAGAACTAGTGGAGGTTTAAGCCACACAGAGAATCTTCTACCAGTACAAGCGAATAATGCCCAGGAATGACCGACGGGCTTCACTTCGAGGAAACTTTTTCCAGAAAACTGAAACTCAATCCATACTCGTACCGTGGATGAAACTCTTTTCTTTGGTCGGATTTCTAGTTATTCTTCGCTATATACGAACCTAAATGAGGCATCGATGAATATAATATATCATAAAGGTATCTTTAGAGCGTTGAAAGAGGGGAAAGCAAGCGATAAAGTGGTAGAAAACTCTTCAATCAAAAAAAGTGGACTCATCAACAGCGGGATATGAAATATCTATTGGCCACCCAACGCTTCTTTGCTCACTGCAATAGTGCTCTCTTATTAGATTCCTCTAAAGCTCAGCGGGTAAGAAGTATAGAAGGGCGGGCAGACCCTCATCATGAGGCAAAGACGACTAAGCTAAACTGGATTGCGTGAATGACATAAGGAAGTTTGACTGAGCTTCCTCTTCTTTTCTAACTATTCTATTGATATAGAAAGCTTTTTCGTTGCTACAGTTGGAATTGACGGTAGCAACGATTCATATCGGAATCTCTATCTCTAGAGATATGTAGAGTAGTAGTCTCATAGAAAAAAGGACTCGACGCAGATGTTGGTATTAAATCAAATGACCTCTTGCTTTTGGTGAATTCTTGAGAGAAGGAAGTAAAACTATCCGTGGTGGTCGGGCGAGGACTCTAAATGGAATCACTCACGTTCCGAGTCACCGGTGGTTTATAAAGGGAGAAGACTGCTATCCAATCAGAAGAAGCTTTTTTTGAAAGTGGTGATTCATTCAGAAGGGCATCTTCACTCTGCTAGTTTCCGCTGTGCTCTTCCTTGATTTTCGTGCGCGCAATAGAAAGCAGAACTGTGCTGTGTGAGACTAGGGTGCTAGGGGTAGATTTCAAAGAGGTTTTCCCTTTATTTATAAAGAATACCTACGGCATTTCATGAAGTAGTAGTTCTTCTAAGGCCTGATTCGAAGCTTGTCAGGCAAGGAGTAGTATTAGGATGAGGGGAACTTTTAGCAAGAACAAGACTGGGATTTCAACATTTAAGGAGCTGCAAGTCAAATAGCCGAGCTCTTTCTTCTGGAGCTAGGAAAGAAAAGACGACTTCTCTTTATAGGCTTTACCCAACCTGTCAAAAAATATATATATGAAAAGAGGAACTATCGGTTCTGAAGAAAGGAGGAAAACGAACCAATTCCATAGTCATAATCAATAACTACTAGCGGTGCAGATCTACCAAGCTCGATTAAGCAGTCAACCAAGTCACCAGAGCCGAGGGATCTAGCCATAATTGATACCCATAGTGAAACCATACATCTTATGGAATGTCAACCGCCTAGCCCAGCTAAAGCAAGCTACTTCGCTCTTAATCCAGAGAAGGGAGGCTCACTGGTGGAAGAAGTGAAATCATATCACTAAAAAAAAGCCTGAAAAGATGATAAAAATAAGTGGGAACATGATGTTAACTCCAGCAAGTTCCTTGATTTCATGATCTTACAACATGGGATAGAGAGAAAATCCTACCAAGGTTCATGCTATTCTGCATAACCTTCTAAAAATATGAACGAAGTCTAAAGATTCAAACTTTCTAAGCCATTCTATGTTGTCTAGTGGTAGTTGTGAAGGAATTGTCATTGAATCTCTTTGTCTCCCTCCTTCCCAGATCGCTACTAAGAGAGAGATATATTGGGTCTACCCATCAGCCTGATCTAATAAATAGAGAACAATTAAATAGCAAAAGGATCTCAAATATGTATGTAGATTGTGCCTGAATTTGGCTTTTTGCTTCCTCTAAGAAAGAACCCATCGCTCGCCGCCAGTTTGTGTACACCGTGCGAAGAAGGGAAAGCTCGAAGATAAACTCAAGTTTGACTCTGATGAAAGAACTAAAGAGAGAAGAAGTCGGGCAGAAGGAGATCGTTCGTTTGAAAGCCTTTCTAGTACCGCTCTAAGATAGATTTCTTGCGGGCAGAGATCTCTTTTTTACCTTTCAATTCTTTTTTAAGGGAAAAAAAAAGCAACTGGGTAAAATACTTCTTAGGAAACCATTCATTTCCAGCCTTTACTTGAAAGGAAATTCTTCTTCCCCTTGATTCAAGCTAGTAAGCAGGGTCAAGGGCTAGGTCAGTCAAGAGAGGGAATCTTTCCATACTTGGTAGAGTCTAGCCAATATATATGTTAAGGTGCATAGGAAGTAATAGGCTCTATCCGTACCGGGTGCATGGAAATAAGGTTATAGAGACAAAGCTGGTTATCGGGCAAGTACAGCATTTTCTATCAAAGTGAAAAGACTGGTTCTCCTATTATAAAGCATACCAGCATAAAGCCTACCATCGAAAAGAACTGAATGCAAGGGCAAATCATGGCCATGCTAGCCTTCCTTCCTAGTCTAAAGAAAGAAAAAGTATCTTCCTTCTTGGCTTTGCCTTCTCCTTTTTTCTGCTTTTCATTGGGGGGACTCCCCCCTGTGCTGTGAGAAAGCATAAAGCTCATTATCAGACTGACCTGATGCCGCGTGGCTTTTCTTTTTGCCTTAAATGGTTCCAAGCTTGATTTCAAGACTAGCCGAAGATTCAAGTCCTTATTGCCCAATGGCACTCAAAATAGAATTAGAGGTCAAACTAGATTTTAGAGAAAGTTGCTAGAACGAAGAATTGATCACTGTCCACAGAAAGTCATATATGTTAGACAATGTACCTTTGCCTCCATGGGCTGCCCTTTTACAAGAGCTTTTTTGATGACTAAAAGTATCGAATGCTCAACTGCACGCCAGTCAAGGCCAGAAATCAAGAACTTTGTCTCAAACTCTTTGGCCCCTGCTTTACTTTAGTTGAATTCAGAGAATAAAGAAGCTGCTTCAAATTACTTCTCCTAAAATCCTTTGTAAGATCATATTGTAGATAGCGCGGGACATACATAATTTGATAGCATTCTTATATCAACTGGAAGGTTATCCATATTATCCATAGGGGAGAACCTTTAGGCAAAAAATAAGCAAATCAAGAAAGACAAGAGAGAATAACGGCTGAGTGAGAGTTCGTATGCTGGTATTAGTCCTGCTATTAAAGGTCTTACCTAATGGACCGTATTGGCGCGGGTTTGACTCCGTAGGAAAGGAAGAGAGAAGATAGAATGCGCCGCTATTCCAATTAGATGGTTGGGAACTAGGACTCGTAAGACTCATTTAGAGGATGTCAACCTGCTCCGATACTACTGCACCTAACAGGAATCCAACTTTTTCTGTTAGCTCGTTGTTTGGCTGTAGAGAATTAGCTTATTAGGGAGGGTATTTTTTTTTATTAAGTAACTTTTAGTCTTAGTGTAACTACTGCTCCACAGGCTACTCCAACTTCCCCAGCAACTACAACTCGCGAGAAAGCGGAAGGAAGCACTTTTTTGAGTTTCCTTTGCGGACTACTGCAACTGGAATTCAAGCTGGAACTTCAACTTGGCCCACCAGGGAAATGGCCTGTCCTGTCCCTCGATCTGGAAACTCTGAGAAGCCTTTCCTTTTTTGCCTCAACCCTCACAGTTCCCTCAATCATCGCAATGGAGGTAGGCTTTAAGACTAGCTTGGACCTTTAATTGTCCTAGTATTACTGAGTAAACGAGTGGATCCAATCAGTGCTTTTTTCGTAAACTTTTAAATAATAAAAATAAGAATAAGAACTCTCAATATGGCTTGACTTCTTCTGCTCAGATAGATGTCTGGATTCTAAAATTTCTCTTTGACTTCATGTTCACCGCTCGTCATAAAAGCCTCCTAAGCAGCCAAGACTCTCAATAATATATATACTAACCATAGCCGGTTCTTCCTGTCTTACCCGACTCTTATACCTATCTGTCCTCACCGAAGCTCTTTCCTTACCGAAGCCATACCCTACGACTAATCCAGGTATAGGTGATCTGATATGAAATGCTTACATATTGAAATGCTTACATATTAAATAAATCCCAGAAAAGGGAAGTTTTCATTTTCCTTAGGTTTCATTGCATTTCCATTTTCCGAACGAAAGCTTAAGGCAAGACCCACTCTAATTCCAAAATTCTTTCGATACGATACTGAGGTGACCCATAAAAATGAACTCTATCCTCCTGCCTGAGCATTTCTTGATGCAAAACCAAAACTCTCTCCAATATCTTTGGGCTGGGGAAGTAGTTCTTACTGGAATCCCTACATAATCTTCAATACCTTCCGAGGAGCCGCCTTCCTACTATTATAAGTTAGGCTTTTCCCGCTCATTTCGTCGTTGGTGAAAAAACTTCTATCGTCCGTCCCTCCCAAGTATTGGCTCAGTATTCTACTTACTTTCCCTCGGTTGAGGAAGATGAAAGATACATTGTGTAATAGAAAGTCTTGGCAGAGAAAATAAATTCCATAACTCTACCCCGGGGCCCCCTCTGGGGAAAGGCAGAAGCTTTATTTATATACGTCACCCTTCATTGTCTTTGCTCGGATTTTGACTCTAGTAGACTGACTCTCGCCTTCCGGGAAGTTCCTTCCTTAGCCGTCAAAGCCAGGCCAAATGAATGCTCGTCAAAAATAAGATTTTGAAAGGTTTTTGATGTATAGAAAAAGACAGTTGCTCCTTATAATCTATTTGATTCCACCCATCTTTCATGGATCTTTATCTTCAGCATATAGCCTCCTTTCTTCCTCTGCTCGGTCATTGGAGTTCTGACCTTCTTTACTGAATCCTCTCCACTAATATGTGGTATTAAACCAAGCAAGAGTCTCCAGTAAACCTGTAAGGCCCAATGATGAAGTCTTTTTCTGGACTGCTTTTTCTATCAAAGAATTGACTTGTCGAAAGCAAGGAGATCAGATCTACGTACCCGCTACCCAGACTTGTTTCCAACTTACAACTTGTGTTTGTTGTACTGGAAGAGATCCCTTTTCCTTTCATCTAGTACGACTACCAAATGCCAAAGATGATGATGACGCTAGTTACTTTTACTACATTTGGAATTCTTAGTGGGGAGAAGTTCTATTTGGATAATCTCTTTCGGCACGCTTGCTTAGCCGGACAGGTATATTTTAAGGCTTGGCCAGGAAGGAAAACAAATCCAAAAGAATTAATATCGTATGTAGATTTTTTGGGCGTCCACTAATTGATTGTACTATATTCTTAAGAATAGAATAATTCAAATGAAAATTGAATTAGCCCCATGTTTATGTGTGAATATAAGCAATAACAGACTTATGGCCTAAGGAAGGGTTCTGGGGGAATTCAAAATAAGTTTGTTATATTGGCGAATAAGGAAAATTTGGATGATGAGCTGAAACAATTCCTGTACTTGTTTAGTTCAGTAACTAAAAAAAAGAAATATCTTTATCTTTGCAGAAATTCAAAAGATTTGAGGGAGGTTGGATAAAAATTCCTAGTCAAATTCTTGATTGAAGATTAATACTTTTTTTTTCAATAAAGACAGTTAAATAGTTTCTATTTTCTTAGATCATTATTTGCCTTAACACTTGTTGAGTGAGATTAGGAATATGAAAGTCTGAACTCCAGTGGGGAATATACTTTTCTATTAATATTTCCACACTAATGTCAACTCAGAAAGAAAAGCTTCAGTGCAATTAATAAAAAACCAGGGTATATTCTAGGCAATTATTGCAAATTCACTGGAATAATTCCAATTTCAGCCTATATTCAAGTTTGATTCCCAACCCAAACCAACAAAAAGAGAACTTTCAAAACCAATTGAAAAGAATAAGAATAAAAGAAATAAAAGAGGCACCTTACTATCAAGAGAAGCATAGCCTCTGTCAAAATTGATATTTTTCAACTTCTTATAAGCAGCCGGGCATTCAGTACAATATGGGTTATTACACAACCCAAGCGGGCCCGACTTCAACTCAACAAATGATCATTTTTATTGACATGGTCCTGATACCAATCACTCCTTCCCAGTTCCTCTGCCATGACATTGACCGAAGTGCTCCGTATATTGTTTTTATGGTTTCCCTGAGGAAATGGTGTGGGGAGGTTCTCTTTTCTCTTGATCAGACCTGGGAATTAATTAGGAAAGTGAGAAACACAACTAAGGGCGTAGCTTTGATGTCATAATGATTTTGGGAGCGGATGCAAAACATGTTTCAATTTCAAATCCTACTGCTCTATGTAATAGAATTCCAGCAAGGGAGATTATATGAAACCTAGATAGAACCCGGGGATATAGAAAGACACACTAGAGAAGATAACCAAGAATATCTTTTACCACAAGCAGAATTACATCAACCAGAAGGAAAGAAAAGTATACCTGAGGAATGTGCATTTGGTGCCTTCTAGACTTGAATCCAAAAATCAATGGCAAGGCAGCAAGCGTTCTTAATATGTCCATCTCGGCCTTGCTTCAGGACGAATCAGTTTCCTTTATTGCAATTTCTAATTTAATCTAGAGTTAGTCATAGGTTGTGAGGGAAAAGCTCAAAAAAATGAATCAAGCGACCAGAGGCATATTTGAAACCATCATGAGCCTGTAGCTTCAGTAATGGATTCAAATACTTCTATTTTGAATGTCCTAAATAGAGCTTCTTAGAGATAATTTCAAAACATATCTGAATTGCCAACTTCTATATTTTTTTCACCCACATCTGGAGCCTTCACCTGAAAAAGAGCATCTAGTATTAGAAAGATGACTAACGAAAAGAAACTTGTCTACGTTTCCAAAATGGATTTCCCACCCAGCTTTTTTATTTATATGTCCAGTCACATAATTAAGTTCTTTTACATGCGCATGCTGCTCACAATAAGAAAGCCACTAACTTATCTATAGATTTGAAAGCTCTCTTTTATATATTTGACATCTCACCGTGCTTCTCCAATAAATAGATAGATGGATTTTCTTCATCTGCAAGCAATTCGTCATAACATCACTAACATGGCAAAAACAACCTCCCAATTTTATAGAGATATTTGAGGGGTGCACTTTTTACTGCAAGGCCCTAGGTCGCAATGGTTTTAAAATTACATATATCTCTCTCATAAAATATTCAAATCATTAATGGTGCAGGCTGGTGGAATGGAAAATTATGAAAGAGGTGATGTGGAGCAGAGTGTTGCAGAGTGAACACAACACACGAACCAAATTCAAAACATTAAAGCCTTTTTCATTTGCTAAACCTGCCATTACCTAACCTTAATCATATAAAAAAACATTCACACATACGCAAAAACTCGTGAAAAATACCTTATGTTTACATAATTAGTAAAACCACATGAATACCTACCCACCTGCAACTTTGAAGGAAATGGGTTTCAGAGTTAACAAAGTGCTACCTAGAGAGAAAACCTTCACCTAGTCACTAGCGCCGCGAAATAATTTGAACTTGGCATTACCCCCATCAGCATTGCATTTACTGAGAATATTCTCTCGCAGTAGTCTTTTTCCTATCTCTTGCCATTAGCTCCTACCCAACACCTGACAGACGACCTGACCATGCGCAATCCAGGCCTGTCCACCATGCAATAAAAAAAGACCTCACAAACTTACAAATAATGAAAACTGGGGCAAGAAAAAAGAACAGATGACATGCGCCAGTATAGAGAGTGCTTATCTGTATGCAGAACCATCATCTTTGTCGTACATGTAGTGGAGTTCTGTAGGAAATGGGGTTCAAACTCCAGATACTCTGCAATATATATGCACTCAACTTGCTACACAAGCATCTCGGTGACTCCCTGGGTTCTGGGTCCATTACACCTAAGCAAGGCGCTTTAGCCAGTGAGCAGCTATATACTAAGTCTTAATCCAAAAAAAGCTTTTGCTTCCAAATATATGAGCGCAAAAAGGGGGAAACTTATTTTTATCTATCCTTTATGTGTGAAAATACACATGTATGCACCTGGAAAACCCAAATCTCACCCACTTGAAAAGATGCCCACACCCCCGCGATAGCGGGTTTTTTTTTATCTACACGACGTTGAAGGAAAGGGGCTTAATCTGGATACTTTAGGAAACTAGTACGTGATCCAACGGCAAAGCATACAAGACATCTTGACGTTTTATATGATTATTAGAACAACAAAATTGAGGACCCTTCCTCTTTCGCTTGTTTTGGCTGTGAGTTCTTCTATGCCCTGATTCTTGTTTGTAGCCCTGAATCTGTCGAATGATCATGGTTTCGATTTCATTTTTCATTCCATGAAGTGGATTTGCAGAAATCTCTCGTTTGGTACGTCTTGTGAGTGCTAAAGGACTTCAAGTTTGTCAAAGTATGGATCGGTCCCAATGCCGGAACTTCAAAGAAAGGTGGGTGGAAAATGCAATGCCTTTTCCGGAGTAAACCACTTATCAGTGGGCAGAAAAAGGAGAGTTTAGAAGTGCCTGGTAGTTTCATTGAACGAGGAGGGAAACATCCGGATCTCTATACCAATGACAAAATGGAACAAACGACTCACTTGGCAAAAGGTAGTCAAACAAATGAAAGACCAAGGCCAGTGACTATGAGACACTTCCTCAAAATACTAAACGCCCACGTTGAGGCCTACCTGCGTTACGCCTTCCTCCCAGTCTGCTATGTCTAAGCAGGAAGCCAGAAGAATGTATCGTTTCTTTAAGTAAGCACCTGATCCTCGATCGTGGGATTCGCTGCCCACACCTGCAAAAGAGTGAAATTGAAAAGATAGTCAATGAGTTGTCGAGGAAGATTCCAGCCTTGATAAAGAAAGATGAGTGGGCGAGAAAAAAGGGCAACGTTTGACGTGAGTATAAAAGAACACTAGCGATATTTTAGGCTATAAACGAGACCTCTTTCGTGCGTGGATTGAGCGCTTTCTTTCCCTGATCTACTAGGTACACTTGGTTCGCTATTTCTGGAACGGAGCTGCTATGTGCCTACCGAAGAAGAGGTAGGTCCGCCGTGTCTGCCGTTTGGCATTTAGCTGGATGCGGCAAACCACAAATTAACTCATATCTCTAAACAAAGTTTTTCTGTGGAAACTTGCTGGCAACAGTGTGGCAGCTGTCACTCTTAGCAAAGGCCTGCATTCTCAAGCTGCAACAGCAGGGACAAACGTTGTGTAATACATAAAAGTCAACCAAGAAATGTTCGAAGAAAAGAAGAGGTGTAATAGTGCTTGTTTTGGAAATGGAGAAGGTAGTAACGTACGTGCTTTTAGACAAACTCAAGAAGCATAAGATTTCCCGCTCTTTCTGGAGCTAGTGGCGAGAATATACGCTTCTTTGAGCAGGAGGTCAAAGCAGATGGAGGATAGAATCGAAGCAATTGCCTATGGGGCTACGTACGAGAAATAAGTTTGGAGGGAGGCCAACAACAAACAGGGAAAATAAAGTAGAGTGGGGGCGGCCTTACTCAACCGCTCATGGCATTCGCATAGCAGCTCTACCAAATACTTCTCGTTCGCTTAAGCCTTGCCTTCCTTTCGGACATTGGAAATAGCCTTACCAAACTTTGCCTTATCCGGCTGTCTTTTCCATCGGCTAAACAGCCGCCTCGAAACCTGTTCTCAGTCCTATCTCCCAACTATATGTAATTGCGCCTCGCTACACATACTTTTTTGACTTCTTCTCCACAAAAAACACTCTTCCGTCGCCCTACTTTCTTTTTCGAATTTCCGCCGCTGCCTTTACCACTACTTCTTTATAGTTGTATTGTGCTAAGCATATAAATATGCCTCTTTTTACGCTTTGTAATGGCATAACAGGAAGTGAAATGCCCAAGAGAGAAGCGCCAGAGGAAACTCATTAGTAGAACTTCGCTAAAGGTAATATAACTAGTGAAAGCTGCGATCTGATACTTGAAAGAAGAATAGTGTTAAGCCCCGGAATCAATGTACCATTCGGGTGTAGTGGAGGGGGAGGTGATTTGTTGAGCCACATAGGAACTCTGTTGACACTGAAGCTATTGAAAAGAAAAGGACTCTTAGATTCTGAAGCTAGATCAATGATCTCCGTAGGGGTCACTGAAGAATGATCTTCACTCCTAATGCAATGCTGGATCAACCATTGATAAGAAGAAGTGATACTGGTTGGTGATTTATAATGAGCATAGGCTGCGCAAACAAGTGATCTATAAGTTTCATTGGATAGTGATAGTGAATCGGATATGCTATCTATGCTTATACCCAGACTTTGATCTTCTTTATTACTGGAGAATAGTAGTAGACTCCGAGCCAAATCACGCTCATGAAAGTTCAGAATACCTGTTCGGTATATCCTACCCCGGAAGTCTATGAAGGCAGGGAACCAAAATGTATATTCTTCAAGAGCAGTAGCTAGATTTATAATAAAATCCTCATAACGTGCACGCTGTATTAGTTTATCTAGAATAGTTGCTAGATTGCTAAACACAAGATCTTTACTATTTGCCATGGAGACTTCCTTTCGCAGCCTTTCATATACAACATGAATAAGAATATTAGACAAGAATGAAGGCATAAGAATTCCCTTCTCTTCTAGACTCTGCCTATGTTCTCTAATCCAATTCAACATTTCTTTGTTCACCTTTTAAGGTGTATCTTGTAATTGGGTAATTATTCGACAATATCTTAGGCATGATTCCATGTTCTTGAACTTAATATTAAAATTATCGTAGTGACGTGAAGTTAACAACTGGTAACGTGTCATAATCTGAGCACTTTCTAGCTTTAAGTAGCCTCCATTCATATCTGAAAAGGAAACCATCTTGTTTTCCTTTCCCTCATATTTATGCAAGGACGATGACTTAATAGACCATGGAAGTGGAGGACATATCATTGGTAATAGCATTTTGGTAGGGATCATCTTAAGATCAAAAAGACATTGAATATATAGAGGGCTTTCCTTATAGTATGATCCCTTCTTCTTCACTACGGGTTTGTCTTGTTCTATAATATCGTCCACTAGTTTCACAACACCTCTATCTATCAGCAATTCTAACAAGAATGAAGCTATGCGTAGGAACTCAGACGCTTTATCTAAAGGTTTTACCTTTTTAGCTTTCGACTTAGTACCTAATTTAGTTTGATGTAGCTTTTTACTCTCTGTGATAAGTTGCAATTCCTCCTTCTCATGCTCTATTTTATCTCCTAATGCAAATTTCCTAGAGCTACTAACTGAGTAGTGATACTGGATAGTATGTGCAAGACTATCTATGAATGTAGCAGCTCTTACTAAGGTCGATTTGCTACACACATGGAAGAGATTACATAAAGTGAATACACTAGCAGCTTCTAACGTGTACTCATCTAATTGTAGTAAAATACGAGTTCTAACTATGTTCCCATAAGAGTCATTTAAAAGTATCTGTTTTGCACTTTCTAGTTCATTATTTATAAGAAGGTTGAAGATATCAGGCATAATCTTATAAAGATTATCCAACTGAGGACTCAATGATAGTACTTCCACATACCTCTGCATTTCTATCCTTTCATCTTCAGAAGCTGTTTGATAAAAACTACTTTCACTCTTCAAGTAAGATAATACATTATAACGGGACATATCTCGGGATGACCCGGATTCGTAAACAGATTTAGCATAACATTCAGGTGATTTTTTTATGGTTTCAAGGAATTTATTTAGAAACTCTAATTCATTTTTAGAAGGGATAGCTCCGGAGAAGCATCTTACACTACTATTTGAATTAATATATAGGCGCGAAGCGAAAAGGCGTAACTTAAGCATTAGTGCTTAAATACCTGGTGAGTCACTCTATTACATCTCATGGTACTAGCACAGCATGGTTCATACGGGCATGGGTAAGCAAAACGCCAGTGATGGTTGGGGTTGTACCAACTCAAAGCAAGTTAGCCAGACAGTTCATTCCTCGAGTTCAAGCAATTGGAAGTATCAGTCAGTTGTTTTTGAATACCTACTTTTATACTGTAACCGGTAACTCTTACTTGTCCTGCATCAGCCTATTAAGCGTAAGCGGTTTACCTAGCCCAGTGAGCAGTTTCCCCAGGAAGTGAGTTCTAAGCCTGACTTGCCAACTAGCTCATCTATTGCTTGCTTTGTGTTCACCAAGTAGAAGTGTGAACTTTGATTCAAATCCAGTGGTAATTTACTACCATTTCTTTGTCAGGCCTGACTCAACAGCTTGTGAAGTAGCTCTAGCTGTTCGTTGGAGAGGTTCCAAACTAGTGTCTTTATCGGCTTCCGGAGCAGCCGCAGTAGTCTAAACTGAACCTATTCCTGATCCCTCTTCCTCTCAACCAAACATGAATCCTATGATCACCAGAACTAGAGACAACACAAGACCGGTCAAGACCCCGATTGCGTCACAACTATCTCTACTAGACATCTGGAACACTCCCATCCCTACTGATTCTGGTCTTCAAAGTGACCCCTATTTTCTCTTGTCTGGACCTGATGGCATTAAAGTCCCCCCCTGCCCCAAATTCCACCAGATGCCCAAACCACCAAATGGGTAATGTCTTCCGCGCGCCCGCCGTTACCTACTTGTTGAGCTGTGTGATCTAGACGCTTTCTTACTTCTATCCCTTCTCCATTCCAGCTTGACTTATTAACTAAACTTTGCTTTGGCTTGCTTTCAGCTCTTTCTTTTCCCATTCCCATATGGGAGTGATAGAGAACAGCCTTCAATCCGCCCGGAAAGATCAGCTCTCTCTTTTCTAGCTGACTGATTGGTCCCAGTTTCAGTAGTTGAATGAACTCGTGCTTAGAAAGTATCCTTCCAGATTCTCCTATCCTACTGGGATGAAACGCTTATGTCTCTTGATGTGCTACTCTAGGTTTGACTCGTTCTGGTATTTTTGAAACATGAGAACTTCTCGGACCGTAGGTAAAGAATCAATCCAACATTTTGAGAACGAGTAAGGACCTTCCAAATAAAAGGGGATGTTTGCCATGTACGATAGCTTCACTACAACACTTTTCAGAAATCTACCAAGCTAGCTCTACTAGTAGCATGGTTGAAGCATAAAAAACTCCACTCATTACCTTTGGCGGAAAGCCAGCGAACTCTTAATACCGAGCTATCAACTCTAAAGCTGAGGTGAGGAGCGGTAAAGAGCTAGGTGAGATTTCCACCCCGTAGGGACCCACACAGCGTAGCGTTGTAGAAAATTGGCCTTGTTTTCTGTGCTTTCAGAAACTCATATTTAGTGTATGTAGTTTTTATGATTTTCTTTTTTCAGAATATCTTCTTCAGTCTAGTTTTATGTCGTTGGACATAGTTGAAACGAACCGGAATTGAACCGGATAAGGCGGCCTTGACCCTTACTTTGACGAGTAACTCCTGAAGTGCTCTTTTCTGTGAAGCACAATTACTTACCTGTTTCCTTTAGTTAGCCCCGACTACTCTTTTTTCTTGGTCTCTGTCTTTTGCCCTTGCTATTACCCTCGCAGTATAGATATAAGTGGGCCGGGGTGTGAAGGAATCAAAGGAAGGGGTTAGTAAGGTTAGTGAATGAAGCTCCTTCGCCGTAGACTAATTTATGGGCGGGCCTTCCCTCATAATAATCCAATTAACTACTCCACAACTAAGATAATAAAGCATTTACGTGAAGCTTGACCCATAGTGTAGACTTTATCCGCAGACTCCAATGAGAAAAGTACTCCCTTCGTATTCAATACCAGGTTAGTTAGTTGGTAACAATTGATCCAGTGGTAACAAGAGATGTAGGCTCTTTACCTCCCAGCTTAGTTCTTCCATCTTTTTGTATTAAAGTAAAGAGCTTGTAAAATTACCATTTCCTCATATATATACTCCATGAGTATAGTGAATATAGTGAATAGAGTAGCTTACGTCAAAAGAAATATGAGTGTCGTAACATTGGATCATTTCTTGAATATATAGTAAAATATGATCCTTGGTAATGTGAATGAAGGAGCCAGAGACTCCGGCACTAAAGAAAGATATCCTGGATTAACCTAAAGAGAGCCCTCATATCTTGGAAAAGCTGAATAAAAATCCTTCCCCTTGGGTTCACCTCAAAAAAGACTCTGTCTGCGGTGGGCAATGCGAGTATTTCTATTTCAACACTCACCCTAAAATATTCAGTATTATTCTGAGTTCTCAGATCAGCTAGCCTGCTCACTTCAGGCGTAACCGCTTATGCTCATAATGGGATAATCCTTTATGAAAGTAGATGTATTCGTTACATTTCTATATGAAAAAGAGAAATCTAGCGAGGTCTTACAAAAGTCAAAAAGATTTGCGAAGCGCCTTACACTCACTGATTCAATAAACCGAACAAGGAGCTTTGAGGATTGGAACAAACGTATAAGAAGTAAAGATAAATAATAGGCATATCGAGATTATCATATGTCAAGTAACATCAAAGGTGTTGGTTTCAAAAGATGCAATGTCTAATGTTACCTAAAGGGTTAATTGGATTATTACGAGGGGAACGCGCAGTACGTCCTTTTTGGATGAATAAATCTTTTATTGGGCAATCTTATACAATAGCCAGCCTATCTTCATACTAAAAGTTTCATATCCGAAGAAAGCGATTTATCATCCCATTCTAAGAAATAACAAGAAAAAGCTACTTTACTTTACTAGGTCGTGTTGATTGGTGGAAAGCCCTAAAACGAGGCTGGGAAGGATTTGACTACGGTTACTGCATTGACAAAATGGGCCCATACATACTAAAAGACAAGATACGAGCTCTCTCTAGTTTCAAAAAGAAGTAGAAAAAATGAGAATAAGATGTTGGAACATCCATTTGGAAGAGATGCTTGAAGCAAGAGTTCCTCATTTAGAAGGTATACTAAAAAGAAAGAGATCGAGTCCTAGCACCTTACATACTAGGTGGAAAAGGCACAAACCTAAAGACATTTTACAGCGTGAAAACTCCTACTCTTGTATTTACTTACTAAGATAGCTTTTTATTTACTTTTTGATGCAGCAAGTCAAGGAAGAAAATATCCTAGTTGGTACTAAAGAAAGGATTCCCCATCCTACTATAATCAATGCGCGCCCGGGTTGGCTGGAATAAGGGAAGGGCTACTCGGTCTAATTATGTTAATAACAAATCAATGTCGTGGTATGTTAAACAAATTGGGTGGTCATTACCCAAACGAAACTTCCTAAGTTAAGGGACTTCTAAGTATTATATAATATGGTAAAATTCCAAACTCTTCTCAAAAGATATAGATGTGGCAGTCTTTAAGATCAAAAAAAGATCTCGCAAAAGAAATAGATGTGGCAATCTTTAAGATCAAATTCTCTACCTTGGAGGAAAAATACCTACCTCGGGTTTGACCTAAGAAAGGGGAACACAAATCTATCTGAAAAAAGTAATAAAGCCCGGTCCAAATGCCATAAAATTAGACTTTTGGCAAGTTTGACCGACCAAAGTAATGGGCGCGAACACATCCGGCATCGCTAAAGAAGTAGGCTCGCTTAACATCCGGCACCGCTTTACATCCCTTTCGTTCCACTCTCAAATGGTACTCTTTCTTATCAGTTCCTTACGATCACTACCTACATTCCTACCTTTTTCCTTACATATTATCATAAATAAAGTAAGAAAAAGTTATTTAGTTACGCTCGCTCATATTATCGTCGTAGTAGAAATATTACCATCCAAATGGCCCATATTATCGTAGTAGTTTATTTGATGGTGGGAGTAGTATATTGACATTTGTGAATCTCATTTATTTGCATATTATAGTAAGGGCGTGAATATTGGAGTAAGGGCCTGAGTTTTCGCATCGTAGTTAGTTTGAGAATTTGATGTCGAAATCAAAGTATTCTAAACACCTGTCTCTTTTGGTTCTGACCTACTTTCTAGAAGTATGTTTCTCTGGCTGGGGTAATAAAATTCTTGTATGGGAAAAGTAAGTAAACTCCCAAAGGTTGACTAAATAGTATGCGTCATCACATCCGGCAACGCTGACATTTTTGATAGGCCCTTGAACTTACTAACCGCTAAAAAGTCAGTCAAATTCATGGGTTCAAAAGGGCGGATTAATATATATGTATAAAGTAGTCAAAAGTCCTACTTTAAAGTACTGCTTTGCCGGCTCCTTGAACTTACCCCTTCCGAAACACTAAAGTCAAAGTCAAGTCTGGGTTTATCGATATCCTTTTTTGGAATAGGCTCGCTAAGCTAAGTAATACAAACAAAGTATAAGTAGTAAGACTCCCTGAACAGAAAGAAAGAGTCGCTGTTATCACTGTAGTAGGGCGAGGTCCCATACTTAAAGGTAGAGTTAGTTTCCTTTCCTACTATGCTCTAGTTTTTTCCTGGAGTTCTGCTTTTATAAGAAGAGGGCCTTACCCGGCAAGTAGGGTGGTTCGCTGTCAGAGTCATAGCTTACATTCCTTAATAGGAAAGAAAGCTAGCTGTCAGTAAAAGCAGTAGTAAAGGCAGCGGACAACTTGAGTGCTTATTTACCCAAAAGTTCATGAAGGAGGCAGGCAGAAAGCACTCACTTACTAACCGTTCCAATAGGGTAAGCAAAAGAAAAGAGCTTTCTTTATAGCATATATATATGAGAAGAACTAAACATATGAGAAGAACTAAACTGTAGTGAGTTGAGCAAAAAGAAGAAAAGAAAGCACAGGGAATAGATAGGCTTCGCAGAACGTAAAGAGTGACCTAGCTACCAAATATGCATGTAGTGACCAAGCTA
>JAJGRX010000424.1:0-40419 GCA_025461125.1 Carex kokanica | reverse complement strand
ATTAAGCCACTTGAAAATCACTGATCCGGCGGTCAGAAATTTTTACTGTTTTTTACTGTTCATAAGGATTTTCAGATTTTCAAAGTGGCTTAATAAATAGTAAAAAAATTCCAAAAAATGTAAAATTTGGTCTCCAAGTACATTTCAATATGAAGAACATGTTGGAAGGTTCGAATCGACTATTTGAACTTTGAAAATGAAGATATGGCGTGGAGTACAAAGTCGTTTTACTCCATGAAGTAGCTAAGTCACGGAACGGAAGACAAGTCAATCACGGCAGTAGTGAAGCAATACACTAACATACCTTCCTATAAGGTATAATTTTATTTTAATTAAAATATTTACATTTAAATTCCAATTAAAACATTTGAATTTTAAAGAATCGTTTCATATTTTTTTTTTAAACGTTAAATGCGATCAACTTGACTACCAGCGCGTTTGGTCACGGCACGAATTAGTCACGGCACGACTTAGTCACGGCACGTGAGTCACGGCGTGACTCGCGTGCCGTGACCACCCCTTGTAATTTTTGTCACGGCACGGCACGGCACGTGACCAAAGTCACGGCACGGCACGTTTTTCCCTCTCTACCGGTAGGGTTACATACTCTCTTGTGTTGTGTTATGATTGGAATTTAGGTAGATGGAAGTTAGATGAGCAGCAATTTATCTACAGATTAAATATTCCTTGATGGGAAGAAGTTTTAACGAATTTCACCCACTCTCCTTGCAAAAAGTAAAACTTGTCCTTTTTCATATTCAACCCTGTAACCAACCTGATATATTGTAGTTGACAACCTTCGCTACAAACAACTGAAATTTTATAATTGAAAATAATAAATAACATATCGCGAACGGGATGGTTTTGCGGAAATTCGATATGTAGGTAAACCGGTTGTTTTATCCAGTCCCACTTAATCCAAATCCTAACCCCAACTCTTTAACTAAGCAGAGGAATATATATGGGACGTTAAGATCTATCCGTCCGGCTCCAAAAAACAAAAAAACAAAAGAAGAACCAGGGACGGTAAGCTCCACCCGTTCGGACCAAAAAAAAAATCAGGAACTTTTGGATGGTCCATCCTATCATAAAGTTTTACGAAATGAATTTTTTTAAGCTCCATAGAGCACCACCACATCCAAAAAATTTAATTGGATGGCATTGACAGAGATAGAGCACCACAATGTCCGTGATTTATTTTCCGCTCCTAGGACGCGACTATCTACACCGTTCCAAGTTTTTTTTTTTGGTGGTTGGACGGGAACAAATTTACAGTCTTTGGTTTGTTTCTATTTAGGTTAGTTTGATTATCGGTAGAGGGAGTTGATTAGTGGGAATATTTTTTTCGGCAAAACGATCCCGTTTGACAATATTTTTTTTTTTATTTTCGATTAATAATAAAATCGGCTACATACAATGTATGTTCACACTTCACAGAAAGTAAATTACAAGTGGTGGAGATGATTAATGTTTTTTTCAAGGGAAAAAAGATGAGAGAGAAAAGGGAACATTTACATCTATATATGGAATGGGGATATTTGGTTGCTGATTTGTAGTGTATAGAATATTAGACAAACAAATCCCTCGCTCTCTTTGCCTAGCCAGCTAGCCAGCTACAATACAAGTTTATTTGCTGGCTTCTCGTAGAAAGGTAACTTTGAAATTATTCTCAGCTGCTCTTTGACTACTGGCTATCTAGCTAGTCTCTAACTCTCTATATATATACAAACAAGAGCTGGCATGTATATATTGCAATAGAAGAGGCAGAGATCGAGAGACCAAACAAATTAAACAAGAAGGAAAAAGAAGAAGAAAGAAAGTGTACGTTTATCTATCGGAGCCCAAGAAAAGAAATGAAGGTACTATATATATATATATACACACTTGCTGTTAATACCATATAAAAATTAAATTCGTGTAAAACATATTAAATTTAGGATTTGCATTGCAGCAAGAGATTGTGATAAAGGTGCAGATGAGATGTGACAAATGTCGCACAAAGGCCATGGAGTTAGTTGCTTCAGCAGATGGTAATTGTAATTTCAACTGTTCTATATATTAATGGGCAGAAAAAATGTAATTTCAACTCTGGTTTTTTCTTCATTAATGTTCATATATTAAAATTAGGAATCAACTCGGTGACTTTGGCCGGTGAGGACAGGAATCAGTTAGTTGTGGTCGGAGATGGTGTCGACGCCGTCAGCTTGGCAAGCATCCTGCGGAAGAAGGTGGGACCCACTGACATAATTAAAGTTGGGGAGGCACCAAATAAAAATGGTAATGGCAAGAAGAATGGTAAGAACGAGAAAAAAGGCGACGGCGATGAAAGAAAGAGGAAGAGTAAAGGTTCAGAGAAAGAGGAAAAGGAGAGTCAAGATTCAAAGAAGAAGACGGGAAAAAGGATGAAATGGAAAGCACAAGAGCAGCAGTACCAATATAATCAGAACCAGTACCAGAATCAGTACCAGTACCAGAATCAATACCAGTACCAGTATCAGGGACCGAAGATGGAGTACGTGCAAGAGCAACAGCAGTGGTACCCGGGTTACCCGGCCTACCCGCCAGTGGTCGTTTACGACAGCCCGAGTTATTCAAACCCCAATTGTTCCATCATGTGAAGTCTTGATTAGATGCAATTAATATATAATTTAATTTACTGATTTTATTTTCCTGTAGAGTGATAGATTAATTGGGTATTGCTGGCTGATATATATATTGATTATTAATTTGCACAAATAAAGTCTGCTCTGGCTCTGCCATATTGTAATGAAGTTTCTTAATTAGTTGGTTAAACTCAAATATGCTATATGCATTGGATTGCAACAGACTTGTAAGAAAGAAGGAAAAGCAACATGCAACACCAACGGCAATGACAATCACAATAATAGCAATGCCATTTTAATTTACATGCAACTGCAACACCAACGTCGTTAGCGACCTTTTCCGTCAAAACTAGTTAAAGAGTTAAAAAAGTTTGACTGAAAGGCTATCATGACATGACGTCCCTACTTAATCTCACTTAATCGATAACAAGTGAATAAATAACAACTTAATCGATCCTACATCGATCTCGTAAATAAATAAGCACGAGGAAGCGGAGAAATGCAATTAATTCCATACTGGATCGTAACACTGCGTATTTTCACGCTAGTGCGGTCACCAGGAAGCGGAGAAATGCAATTAATTCCGTACTGGATCGAAATGGGCACTGGGAGACGGATCCAAAAATCATTAGGGGAGCTTTTGTGTCTTATTATAAAGAAAAATACCGAAAAGGGCCCATCAAGCATATTCTCAGAACTACTCAACGGACCTGCTACAGTCCTTACCCAAATTACCTGACTGGATCGGGCCTCATTTGGATGCTTTACCTGGAGATGGAGAAATATACACGGCTTTGATGAGTCTAGGGCCTGATAAGGCCCCGGGCCCGGATGGCTTCAATGCTCGGATGCTGCAACAGAACTGGGATGTGTTCGGGTCCTCGGTCATTGCGGAAGTCAAACAATTCTCTGTTACAGGCCGAATGAGGAGAGGTTTAGGGAGATCAAATATTATTTTAATTCCAAAGGGTGAAGGGGCGAAATTTGTGCAGGATTACAGGTCAATCTCGGTTTGCAATACGCTGTATAAAATTATTTCCAAATTACTCACTCGCCGCCTTCGTCCGTTCATAGCTGATTGCATTTCGGTGTCGCAGTTTGCTTTTCTGCCGGGCCGTGAAATATCGGGGAACGTTATTCTTCTCAGAGAAATTCTACACTCTTTTCACCTAAACTCTTACAAGGAAACAGACTTCTGTCTCAAAGCTGATCTCTCTAAGGCCTTTGACAGAATGGATTGGACCTTTCTAGAATCTATCCTTCCTCTATATGGCTTTCCTAATAAATTTGCGGGTTGGATAATGGAATGTGTCAGGTCTGCTGAATACTCAATCGTGTTCAATGGATCTAGTGATGGCTTTCTCACTCCTCAAAGCGGGCTCCGTCAGGGCTGTTCACTCTCACCGTATCTATTCATACTAGGGATGGACCTGCTATCGAGAGACCTACAAGCACAAGTTCAGCAAGGCAAGCTCCAAGGAGTTAAAATTGCAATGGGGGCGAAACCAATCACTGATTGCATGTATGCCGATGATTTACTGCTCTTTGGGAAGGCAACAATAGAGGAAGCAAAGCAGGTACAGCATTCACTAACAATTTTCTTTGAGGTTTCAGGTCAGGTGGTGGGTCCAAGCAAAAGCTCTATTTGGTACAGCAACAAGACCCCCTTGCGGACTGCCCGGCTAATTTCGTAGCTATTCTCAATCACAACCTCCACTGAAGGCGGCAAATACCTGGGCTCCCCTATCTTGGCTGGCAGACAAGCCTATGATTTCCTCATTGAAAAATTCTCTTTGAAGTTACAAGCATGGAAGGCAAGAACTCTGTCTCAATCGGGAAGAATTGTCCTTATAAAGGCAATCCTTCAATCCATTTCCGTATATCATATGGGTACTGTGAAACTACCGGCAAAGGTCTCCAAAACTCTTACTGATTTAATTAGGCGATTTTCTGGGGGGCGGTCAGCAAAAACCGTTATCTGACCTATGTCTCTTGGAAACAGATCACTAAACCGGCTGCCCTGGGAGGCTTGGGTATCCGGGACATTAACACAGTCAATGAGGCAATGTTGATGAAGGCATTATGGAGGATAGCACAAAAGAGTGAACCACCCTGGGTTCAATTGCTACTGGCCAAATACCTACCCCGAAGTGAGTTGTGGCACAATGCAAGAACTTCAAAATGCACGGTATTTTGGAGGGGTATCATGAACAGTAGAGAAAAGTCACTGCCATTACTAACCTGGAAAATCGGAAATGGGGAGCTTTGTGAGATTTATGCGCAACCCTGGTTTGAAGGTGCTGTCCAGGTCAGACCGCCAACCCAAAACCGAGTTACAAGGAAGATGGTAGTTAGAGGACTGATCGAGCCGGGCACTGGGGAATGGGATGTAAATAAATTGGTGGAATTATTTGGCTATAGTCGGTGCCTCCAAATTATGGCTGAGACTTTACCCCCTAGACAAGAGGCGGGTACTGATAAGCTGATTTTCAAGTTGACTAACAATGGAGAATTCTCGGTCAACAAGGCTTACAAGCACTTGAATCATCTCCGGGACTCGGGGGTGGTGGAGGGAGCAAGGGGGAATCCTTCTGGGATTTGATTTGGAAGAAAGGAGAGATTCAACCCAGAATACGGCTCTTTGTTTGGAAAGCGGTGAACAATGCCTTACCCTTGGGGAAAATCTTGCTCAGCAAAACCTCCAAAGGTAACCCTCTGTGTTATCTTTGTGGAGATGAAGATGAGGATGTAAATCACCTTTTATTTGGTTGCCATTTTGCGAGAACTTGCTGGTTTGGGGGACCCCTCGCCTTGATGACTACCTGCCTTGGTGGTGATTTTGCTGACAACATTGAGGCATTGGGGTACAGGTTTCAGACACTGATTGGTACCTAATATGCAACTCTTTTTGGGCAATTTGGAGGTGCAGAAATGAATGCGTTTATGAGGGAAAACCGGCCACTTTTGTGAAATTTTGCAAGTATATGGGGGATGCCAATAGAGAGGTGATGATGGCAACGTCTCTGTGTAAGACCCAAATGCAATCTCAGCAAGACTTTCGGTCAGACGAGTTACCAGAGATGGAGCATCACTGCTATGTAGACGGGTCGTGGGTTGATCGGTGGCTGGGAGGATTGGGGTTTTTGTTACTCAAAGGAGAGGCCTTAGTTCTCTACAAATCTGCTGGTACGATGGCTTGCTGTCCTCTCCAGGCGGAAGCACAGGCACTCAGAGAGGCGGTAATGAAGGTGTCTAACCTGGGCCTTCCCTCATGTACCTTCTATACTGATAATCAGGTGCTGGCACATTCAGTTGTTCAATTCGCACCGCCTACAAATACTGATTGGAGGGCGTTCCAGGAAATACTGGATGTTTGGAGGGCCCTTAAGGAAAATTTAGGTTTCAAATGTAAGCATATTGGGAGGGAGTGCAATGTCCTTGCGGATGGTCTAGCTAGAGCAGGAAGGAAAGAACGATGGATTAGTATGGGTTACACTTTTCCTTTCTTTTTAGAAAACTGATGTCTTGGATAGAAAGGGCAAAAGAATGGTCTAACTGTAGGGGCTAGGAATCTTTTTTTCTCTTTTGGTAGCTGTATGCCTGGATCTGTATCCTCTGCATTAACTCAAAAGGGAATCTTTTGAGTTAATAAATTTCAACCGTCTGATTTTAAACGGAGCAAATCCGGCTAAAGTCTATAACATAAGGGGTCTTTAATATTAGTGCAGATCTAGTTCGCACGAATTTTGAAACATATTGGACAGTCAAGATTCATTTAACTCAAAATATTCTCTTTTGGATTAATGCAGAGGATACGGATTATGTATGCCTACGGGCTTGAAACATGCCAAAAAAATTAAAAAATAAATAAGCACCGGTTTTGGATGTAAATTAATATATACTAGTATTGTGCCCGTGCGTTGCAACGGAATATATAATAAGATAACAAAAATAAATTCTCATAAAAAATAAAATTAGAAATATATTCTAGATTTATTACAGTAATATGTATAGAAATAAGGAAGTGAACAAAAAATTGATTTGCATTGTGATCTGCCGTATAGAAAATATTTGGTAATAGAGAAATAAAGAAACAAATAAATAAGGAAACGAATAATTATATTGCTAAATTTTAGAGTATGTTTAATCTTAATTGTAATGCATCGTGTGGCGGTATATGTGGCGAGTATGTTTGTAACTAAATTTAAACTTCTACACATAAAACAGATGCATTTAATCAAAAGTAGATAGATTTTGTGATTGGAGAGCTGAGATTAAATTCAAAAATTAATTTTTCAATCGTAGCCGTTGGCGGATCGGACACCCAACGTGCTTAATAATGAAATGGAGATGTTTTATATTTTTAATTAAATTAATGCAAATGTTAGATTGTCATTGACTCTCTCTACTTCACTTGAGCGGAACGCCGTTCTCTTCTCTTCTCTTCTTCTCTCGCAACGCTAAAGAAATGGAGGCCTTCTCCTTCTCCTTCTCCTTTTCTAGCAACACCAACACCCAGAAGCCATCGCCGCCGCCATGCGTCCAGGTCTCTTTCGACGAGGTATATACGACCATTCACCCTTTCCTTCCTTCCTTCCCTTTTCTTTCTAACTCTATCCCATCTTCTCTTGCTATACAATATAGCCATCGTCTGTTGGATTTGGATTATCCAACTTCACCAGTGATTTGGATGCATCAGACCCGATTTTCGTTACTGATTCCGTCACACTTTACAAGGGTAGAGTGAGCACCTATGATGTATTCGGACTCGGCAATTCAGATCTACTTCCTGGCAAATATGAAGGTATCGTATCAATCAATTAATCATTCCACTTTTCTCAATCAATCCACTTCTAATTACTATTACACCTTAATTAGGTGGACTCAAGTTATGGGAAGGATCCCTGGATTTGGTCAAAATCCTTTACTCACTTACTACACAACCTTCTCCTTCTCCTTCTCCTTCTCTCTCTCTCAAAGGAATGCGTGTATTAGAGGTGCCTGACCCGCATTTGCTCACTTCATTTTCTTTTTCTCACTTCATTATTTACAGTTAGGTTGTACCGTCACCCTCATTTGCTACTTGTTTCTTTGTCTTAGATTGGATGTGGACACGCACTTCCCGCCATTCTCGCAGCTCTTCAGGTATTCATTCTTTTCTCTATTTCCACATTTTAACTTACTCTAATCAGATTGCCACTTCCAGTATAAACTGTGTACTGGTATGTACCAGAAAATTCCATTACCAGTACTATGCATGCAGGTTTCACATGCTACCAACACAAGAATAGATGGTTGATTTTTTTTATTTTTTATTCTGACAACGTAACTAGGGTGCCTCACTGGTGCATTTCCAAGACTTCAACGCTGAGGTGCTTAGGTGCCTCACTATACCTAATGTTAAACGAAATCTTTCAAAAGAATTGCCAAGAACTCGGCTTTTTTCGCTGGTGATTGGAGTGAAGTACACAAGCTGCTTCTTTGTACCGATAATGAAAACCAAAATGAAGATGGTGGATATGACCTTATTTTGATGGCTGAGACTGTATATGATATATCCTCACTAAATAGTCTTTTTGATCTTATCAAGAAGGTTGGTGTACTTTTTTAATTTCTTGTTTCTATCTTGGTAACATTTACTTGATTGGTATCTTTTTGTAAGAATAATCTCTGTAGTCATAGTGTGAAACATTTCCACAGGAAGTTATTCTTATGTGGATAATATAAGACTAAATTCTTCTTCTTTCGTAATATTATTTCTTCTTTTGGGCATTAATTTACTATGTCAAATTGAGCACGACAGGGATTTATTGAAGGTCATAATAGTAAGAAGTGTCAGTTGGTTGGGTCAGGTCAGATTCACATCAGATAGGCATAATTTTATATTTTTTCTCTTATGGGGGCTATATATCTGGACCAAAGCAGGCCAATTTAACATTGACTAGGTCAGGTCGGGTGGGAAATGGGAGCCCTACTCAATATTAATCTAGAGGGTAAAGATGCCAATTAACATCTCTCAGAGTGTGCAACTACAATTCAAAAGGAGCATCTGTATTATTGCTTTACAAATTGCCAAGTCTCTTTTGAACTTAATGAAGTAAATTCAACCTTACAAGGTATTAATTATGTTTTATCAGTGTCTGAAGAAGAGTGGTGGAGCAGTGTACATGGCTGGAAAGAAGTATTATTTTGGTGTAGGAGGTGGCACACGTCAGTTCATACGCTTGGTTCAAGAAGATGGTTAGTTTAAAATCATCATGTGCTACTTTGTTATATTGTATTTATAGATGAGGTCTCTGTTTAACTATTGCAATTATTTACTTCTATGCATTTATATTTATGTGTAGGAATGATGGAGACATGCATGATTTCAGAAGTCACTGATGGAACATCCAATGTCAGGGAAGTCTGGAAATTGAGTTACAAGTAACTAACTCACTCACTGTACCTTCATCAATCAAAATTTTGTACTGCCTTCACTGCTATTGCATACTACATGCCCGTGCCCGTGCCCGTGCCCGTGCCAGTGCCCCACATTTGGTTGGTGTAAAATTTTTAACTAAAATGCTTGATTGATTGCTTCTGGTAGTTTGTTATGGTGGAGCTGGGGTAAATAAATCTTGAGTTAATAATATTGTGTTAGTTATTTGACTGTGTTGCTATTCTGGAAGTACACGTGTCAAGTTGCAGTTCCTTTATGCCTCTTTCTGTGAATGCAAGAACTATTTTAAGTGCAAAGGTGGGGCAGGGCGTCTAATCAAAAGAAGGCCGAGGCTATGGCTGAGGGGGGAATTAGCATCTGGTCTTAGTCTTGTTGGATCTTTTTTAGGGTTTTAGGCGTACTGTTGAATTTTCATTTGGATATTTTTTAGGGAATTTTGAAAGACATGTCAATGTGCTGATTGATGCTTTTACAGTCTCTTACCTTTTCTTTAGTAGTTGCTAGTTGTAGTTAGTATGTGTTGTGATTTCTTGTAGTTGACATTAATAGTTGCGCAATAATAATAAATTATGGTGGTGTCATGCATTTTGATAGGAGAAATTTGTCCTGACTGCTGGCATGGGGGGATGTCATGCTCATGCTCATGCATGCAGATTCTGTTAACAAAAACAGCAAAAATATAGGGATGAAGTACTTGACAGTAGTTGATATATTGCGTTGTATGTATACATTGATTGTAGAAGAAGACTATTCACGCATACAATTTCCGCAAATTAATCAATTCATCACTACATCTTTATCAACTGCGTACAAATTAATTAAGAATTAACCTACTCATGTATTATATACTATTGAGTAATAAACCAAATGTTTGTTATACATAAATATGCAATTCTATTGTACGAAAAGACAGAGACAAGAAATCAAATACCGGGAACAGATACCCATCCTTCAACAAATATTTGGTTCCAAAAGTTCCAATCTAACAAAGTTCCAAAAGCTAAGCTATCGAAAAGAAATATTTGGTTAAACCATTCATACACCCAGTTTTAGTTTTAAATTGCTCCCGGTTGATACATCACGTATGGTTCTCTTCTGGTATCATATACAAATTTACCAGCATCAACATCAGCAAAAAAACATACATTCTTGTGTTGTCTGTCACGGATTGGAGATTCTACCCTTATTATAATATATAGGGTTTAATTAGTAAAAAATATAGCTTAATCAAGTCTTATCAATGATCTAGTTAGGCTTAATTGTTGATTTTGACTTGACAATATAATGGGAATTGGGAACAGAATCATAACCCACTAATATCATACCTTATAGTGCCTTGATTGTTCAACTGACAATCACTTCAGATCAAATTTGCCTCAATATTACATAGTAATGAACCACACACAGGTTAGTGCCAACGTAAGGATCTAAATGAAATAATATTTTTTTTACAAAAGCTCTACATCTCATTAATTTGTCAACACTACCAGAAAATCAGTTCATGCTAGACTTCTCTTAACTGGAAAGAACCCCAAATCATCCAAATTCAAACTGACACCAGCAACCCGACCCGCATCAACAACCGCATCATACGCCTTTTGATTGAGCACAAGACCGTCATTGTATGCCTGTATATACATCTGGTACGCAAGTCTCGGCTTACCTTCATTTGCCAGAGCCCCAATCACAGTCTCATAACTAACCTCATTCGGCTTCACATTTCTCCCCTTCATTTTGTGAAACCACTCATATGCAGCCGTCGCTCCCATCTGGCCTTTCACACAGCCGGAGATTATTGCATTAAATGTGACAACAGTCGGCTCAATGTTTGCGGCTGTCATCTCTTCAAGCACCAACTCGATGGTATCATGATCTCCTTTTTTAGCATATATGGAGGCCAATATGGTGTATGCATGCAGATTTGGTTTTACACCAACCTTCAGCATGTGGTCCCACACACGTATGGCCTCGTCATACAATTTCCCTTTCCCAAGGGCAGTAAGCAATGCCCCGTAGGAGTACACAGTCGGCTTCTCCCCTTCCTCTACCATTAGTTGAAATATTTTAACAGCAGCATCGGTTTCACCAGCCTTGGCACATGCAATGAGTACTGCATTCCATTCTCTTGTGCCAGGTGTCAACCCCTTTTGATGCATTTTTTTTAGCAGCTTCAGAGCCCATCTCCAAAGCCCCCTTCGTCCAGCAGACGTCATCAGAACTGTGAAATTTTTAACAAGAAGCTCAAAAGAGAGATGATTTGGCACGGGGCCTTTGTCAAGCATTTCCTCATACACCTCGAGTGCAGCCCACCATTTCTTGGACTTGCCCATCAACCATATAATATGGTTACAAACCAGTACACTGATGTCACCTCCCGGACCAGACTCTCTCAATCTCTTATATAATTCGCGTATGACCGGGTAGTGTTCCTCATGTGTACAAGCCCAAACAAGTCCCTCGTAGAAATGCCGCTTTAATTTGACATCTGCCTTGTCCATGCAGGTCAGAAATCTCAAAACCTTACGAGTAGTGACTGTATGAGACAGCAAATCTTTATTAACAAGCCACTGGCGCATCAGTGATTGACAAATCTGGACCGTCAAATCTTCCATCTTGACAAACTCCTCCTCCTCCCTGTCCCCCCAATGTTTGCCACAAAATAATTCTGATCCCCCCATGCGGTACTTTTCCCTAAAATTGATGAAAAATTGGAGTGCACCATCGGCATCATCCATCTGTCTGTAGGCTGATAAGACGATAGAATAGGTTGCTGGGGAAGGGAAGAGGTTGCCATTGATTTGAATTTGTGAGAACAAATTAAAAAACCTCTTGAGGCTTCCTCTGATCAATGTAAATGGACATTAGAGTGTTATATGTGACAATGTTGGGTTCAAGCCCTGCGATTTCATATCATGGATTACATGATCAATTCTGTCAAATTTCTTGGTGAGTCTGACAGCATTGAGGAGACTGTTGTAGATCAAGTGATTAAGTGTAATAGTTTGATTTTGCTTTAACCATTGAAGGAGTGCAAAGGCAGCATCTAATCTCTGATCCATGCCTAAATACTTGATTAGAGTGGTATAAACTGGAAGAGGCAAATGATGAGGATTGTGAGGGTTGAGCAATTGTGCAACATCATCTGCAGATTTGGCATTGTGTAAGGCGGAGCTGAGAGTGCATAGGTTCGCCTTTGGATTTAAACTTTGAGATGTGGCAGTGGCAGTGGTGGTGGCGGTGGCGGTGCGGCCATCTGACTTCATCTTCAACTTTATCATCTTCATCTTGTGAAAGGAAAAGGAAAAGGGATGATAAAGGGGGCGTAGGTTTGGGTGTAAATGGGAATGTGAATGGAGGTAAGAGGTGGAGGTGGAGGTGGAGGAAGCAACTAGAAGAGGTGCCATGCTTCTGTTCTACTCTCTCTCTCTCTCTCTCTAATTGCTTTGTGTTGGGAGTTAACGGTGGGCAATCAAATTATTGACAAAATATCTCTCTCGCGGGCGGCGAAGAAGAAAGAAGAAAGAAGAAGAAGAAAGCTGAAAGAGAAAGGCGCTGCAGTGGAAAATGGAAATGGGGAATGGATAAACCCGGCCTTGAGAAGAAAAGGTGAGAACACGACTTCCATTTCATTATTCATTTATTGTAGAGGACAGGACTAGAGGTAGAGGTAGTGGTGAGGTGTTCAAATCTAACCCATTCTAAATCAATTGAATTGAATTGAACCAATATGATTTTATCCGACCCCGAACCCGATCCAACTTAACTCAGATCCCTCACCCAATCAATATTATATTCTTCAATCACACCCGTCCGATCGCCAATTCTTCAATCATTATTTTAGCCTATATAGGAATTCATATTGGGTTTTGCATACGTGTTCTTTTATACGAAAGATATTATTTTCAATTATTGCGCTTACTATATATGAATTGATATTGGATCTGGCTTCGCTAATTTTATTTTTGCAATGAAAAAAAATATATATATATAATTTTGGTCGAAACATGAGATGAGTTGTGCCACAGTTTAAAAAGAGCAAAGAAACCCATTAGTACATCCAACATGCCCAACTACTGAAAGGAACTCTGACAGTGTAGCAGCTGATGCTGGTATCCTTGGAAATACTGAAAATCGAAGCTGGATTGTACTTGTGAAGATTGGAGCTGTAGCAATTACCAGATAGACGTTGGTGACTTGGTGCCCTTTGCCTGAGATATCAAAATAGGATTCCAAAACCTCCAAATTGGAAAACAATAAAAGAACAACCATAATGCAAACTGAACCACCACAAGTCCACAACACATCTGACAGATGCCAGACAAGAAAAACAGATACCTCCCATAAGTATCAAAATTTGCAACAACCCCCCTAAAATTTCCAAATATATAATTGGCACCCCTTGAATAACCATAAGCACAAAAACCCTTCCAGTGGTTGAACCAAATTTACAACTACCCCCTTACTTTACCAAAAAATACAAGTAGACCCCCTAAGTTACCAAAGATCTCAGAGTGAGAGCAATTATGGTTGCAAATACACATGCAGTGTTACCTCGGGAGAGACAGAGACATACACCATGGTATGATAATGATGCTGCTCTTAATAATTACCTTTTCCAAAATAAACAATTCTTATCACAAACAAAAACACAGGCAAATTATGTCCAAAATACCCTCTCCCTGGCCCTTTTTCAAAAAATGTCCAAAACACCCTTTTCTTCTCAGCCATTGTAAATAGAAAGTGAGATGAATTGGTAGAAAGGTTTTTGCATTTTTCCACAGGCTGCCATTGCCAGCAAGCACTAGGGAAATTTATATTATTCACAATTTATGCCATATATATATTAACAGTACATGTGTTGATGTGCATAGTAGCGAATTTGCAATTGGTACGAGCTCTCATGTGCTGTGCCGCAATAGTAAATTTACTCTCTCAAGTTGTACAAAATGCTTTAGGTACTCACATTAATTGTAACAGACCTGACTGGTACAGCTAGCCTGTATCTTCTTGTCGGCACCTTCCATCTTGCACAGTACCAAACCAAATTAACTACTAGCCAGATTTTATGTTGCTGATCAGACCCTGGTTAATATGGTACTATTCTGGTAAGGTTAAGGTTGGTGTTAAACCCCAATTATATCTTCCTCAGTTGTTTTGATGCTGATACTGAGCCAAAGGCAAATAAAGTTCATATATGTATTGATATAGGTGGATTGATAGGTCATACTGGTACAAGCATTCATAATGGTACCGGCCAAGTACAAAGGATGCCTAGGTGTCTTACATAAATCACACAAGTTAAAAGTTACCACCAAGATTATTTCGTATACAAGATTTCATCTCTTTATTATTCATGATGAGCCATTAATTATACTAATGTAGTGCGTCAGGCAAAAACTCTTATGTTTGTCCATATGAAGCCAGAAATAGATGCATTTTCTGAAACAAGCTAATGGTTTATTAAAGAACTTTTCGTACCAGCAGCCATACCTGTTTGGTATGAATGTTCAGTTATCAAGATCAGGTCTAATAAATACAAAGAAACAGAACAGTGAGCATTCATGCAACAGTTGAAGAAGTAATTAAAAACAATATTAGATGAATTCACTCAAATATTAAATTACATTGATGACATAATAAATTAACAAAAGATATATAGCTAGAAGAGAAGTGGATGGAGAGACACACAGGCACAGGCACAGAGACTGAATACATTATTCAGTAGCAATGTTAATTAAGTATACATCACACATGATGATTGGCTAGTAGTAACGGAATTAATTAGCAGCAGGAGACTTAAACCTGAAGGAGGTGTAAGACAGGGAACCGGCACTCCAGCTGGTATGAATGAGCTCAGAGACAGGATTTCCTCCTGCAGCACCAATGGCCACATGCAATGGGTTAGAAATGATCAGGCCAGGGTTGTGCGAGCTTGGCACTGGGCGCCTTTTCATAGAAATGGTTCACTTCATCATACCTGTAAGGCAATGCTCATAATTAATTAAGGCGCTTGATCTGGAAATCATGATAAAATTAAATTAAGAGTACGAGTAAGACAAAGACCTTCTGTTCAAGACGGCGTCTTTGAGCCAGTTATCAAAATCAATTGCCCAGGTGGGCGGAGGCTTGTCGTCAAAGGCCAGGGCACGCAGATTGTGTGTGGCGCTGCCGGAGCCTATAATGAGGACCCCTTCCTCTCGGAGTGGGGCCAGGGCCCGGCCCATGTTGTAATGGTGGGTGGCGTCACGGTCAGACTGGAGAGGACAGCTGGCACACAGGGATGTCGGCATCAGGATACATGAGCAAGAGTGGGACCCATGCGCCGTGATCGAGACCGCGCTTGGTGTCCTCTTTGATGGGGCCGAAGCCGGCGTTGGTGAGGAGGTCTCGGGCTTTACGGGCAAGGAGAGGGGCGCCGGGGGCAGGGTATTTCAATTTGTACATGGGCTTGGGGAAGCCGTAGAAATCGTAGATGGTGTCGTTGGTGCCGTTGATGACGTTGACTTCGGGGGAGCGCGTGTCCCAGTGTCCGGACACGACAAGGATGGCCTTAGGACGGACACCGGGCATGACCTGGGAACGCCAGGATTTCAAAAAGGGACGCGCTTGGATGGAGTCGTCGATGGAGAGCGTGGGAGATCCGTGGGAGAGGTAGTAAGTGTCCATTGCCATTTGCGAATTGCGATTTGCGATTGCTTGGAGAGGAGGCGAGACTTGGTATTTATTTATTAGTTAGGAATTATATTAGGTGATTGGGTTGCTCACATTTCACAAATCAATGAATCATAGATTTGATTATTCAGAGTCGAATCAAATCAAGGCTACCTACTTCAAATCAAATCATAGATTGAAGCTCCGCCTACGCCTACCAGTGCTTTCTTTGACCGACCACGCGTTTCAAATGCCAAATTCATATTTAACAACTTCCCGAATGCGATTCACATTCTACCTCTTTATTCAACTTTTATGGGTTATAATTTTGACCTCTCTCAAATAATCGCTAAAATTAAATCAATCTGTAATATTTTTGTAGAGATAAATTATATTATCTAAAAACTAAATTTTCTTACCTTTATTTTGATATAAAGAACACAAAAATCCATGTAGCCATTTTCACTAAATTTAATTTTAAATCTGGTCAAAATTATTAGACTGCTCATTGGATTTTCAGCTTTTCTGATTTCTGACTTCTGTCAATTAATCGCTAAAACTGTACCAATCTGTAATATTTTTGTATAGAGAAATTATATTATCTGGAAATTAAACTTTCATACCTTTATTTTGATATAAAGAACACAAAAATTCATGTAGCCGTTTTCTCTAAATTTATTTTTGAATATGGTCAAAATTATTGGACTGCTCACTGAACATAGCATAAAAAAAAATTGAATTTCATTTCTGGGTTGGCCTGGGCCATGGCGGCCCACTTCAATTTTTCTTTTCTTTTTTTCGAGTTGTATTGAGCCATGGCGTCCCGTTCCGATTTTTTTTTTCGTTTTTTTTCCGATGGTCTTAAGTATGCCATGGCGTCCCGCTGGCGCCATACTGCCTTTCCATTTTTCAAATTCTCTTGATCCATTTCTTATTTTTAATATTTTTTTATTGATTTTCTTATATATAAAAATTGCGGTTTTTTTTAAAAACCATAATTAGGAAAAACAAAGTTAGGGAACCAACATGATTACTCCGTTTTTTACAAAAATCATAAGAACCGAGATGCCAATTCGGTTCCAAGTTTTTTTTCCTTGGAACCGAATTGCAATTTCAGTTCCACCCCATTTTCATAGTTTTTTCGCAGCGCAGGAACCGTGTAGCATTTGGTGTAATGCCTTGGACCCGAATTGGGATTTCGGTTCCATTATTTTTTTTTATTTTTTTTAGAAACAAATAACTAAAATGATGAAATATAATACTTAAAAAATTGAAAAAAATTTTCCCTTTGTCAAATTACTTTTTTATAGCATATTTATACTAAAATACTATAAATTACTTAAAATTATATTAATTTATGCTGAATTACACTAAATTACTTGAAATCACAATAATTATGTAGAATTATGCTAAAATACGGTAAATTACGCTAAATTACGTACGAATAGGGATGATATCTTCACTGAGAAGACGAAAAACAACGACGAAATTTCAAACGGCTATAAAACGGCGCTCGAGTGTCCGATTTCAGCAAATGACCACTTTTCGGAAAGCTTGTGAAAATACTCATGCGTCCGAACTAGCTTTGCCAAATTTCCAAATTCAGAATCGCCAAAAAACAAAGGGAAGAGCCTCAAAACTTCAATTGAAGTGTCCGATTAAGATTTTCATTTCTATTCTCCAATCTACGTAGCTCAGTAAATTAGTTATCTAATGAACTTGTAGAATACCAATTTTTATTATTTTTGAAATTTTATTACTATTTTTTATGATTTATGAAAGATGGCACAAAATAGGCCCTATTCATATGTAATTTAGCGTAATTTAGCGTATTTTAGCATAATTCTACATAATTATTGTAATTTCAAGTAATTTAGTGTAATTCAGCATAAATTAATATAATTTTAAGTAATTTATAGTATTTTAGTATAAATATGCTATAAAAAAAGTAATTTGACAAAGGGAAATTTTTTTTCAATTTTTAGTATTATATTTCATCATTTTAGTTATTTGTTTCTAAAAAAATAATAATAATAATGGAACCGAAATTCCAATTCGGGTCCAAGGCATTACACCAAATCCTACACGGTTCCTGCGCTGCGGAAAAACTATGAAAATGGAGTGGAACCGAAATTGCAATTCGGTTCCAAGGAAAAAAAAAATTTGGAACCGAATTGCATCTCGGTTCTTATGATTTTTGTAAAAAATAGAGTAATCATGTTGGTTCCCTAACTTTGTTTTTTCTAATTATGGTTTTAAAAAAAAATTCCACATTCTACCTCTTTATTAAACTTTTATGGGTTATAATTTAATATCTAAAGAATTCCATAGCTTATTGTTGAGATCATACCAAGTAACTAAATCCATTTTCAACAATTAACAAGTAGGAAATAGAAATTATATAACACCATAGTCCATAGTCCATCCCTTATTATTATCATCGAAGGAGAGGTCAGAGGAGTGGAGATTTTACTTCTCCCATGCGGTTAAGTAGCTGCATCAAAATTTTATCAAAGGTATCATGTTTAGTCTATAATTAATTTCTCTTTATTCACTTTTCATAGTCACATCATGTCTTGTTCACAACACGTTCTGAAAACTTTACAATTTGTTTTATTACATGTCACGTTTTGTCAAGTATCAAATAGAAATTATTAAGTTCATTTAATTTTTAAACTTGTATAATACTCGTACAATTAACTTTTAATTACTTTTAGAAGCCACGTCAGCAATTATTATTACGGAAAGGAAAAGAGAACGACAAACAAACGAGAGCCAATAAAAATAGTTAGAAAATGATTTCTGTAAAAGAGATCTTTGTAAATCAGAAATCACACTACATTTCAAAATGTAAAATAGGAAATGCCAACGTTCATTTTAGAAATAAAAATAAATTCCAATACAGATGCTATTATATTCTTCACGAAGAAATCGGAAAAAGAAAAGAAATAAAAAATTGCAACTTACAAATAGCTCTTTATATACTTGAACTCTTATTAGGCTGTGGCTAATTTGCTGCTGGCAGCAGTTCGGCCGAGGTGCTGCCGGGGCTATATTTAGTCGTGTGATGTCCAAACAACAAATTCAAACCGTTAGATGTTTAATCTATACTATAATCTACTTGGAGACCAAATTTTACATTTTTTGGAATTTTTTTACTATATATTAAGATGGTTTGAAAACCGCTGTTTTTAACGTTGCAGAAATTTACTAAAAATAGCGGTTTTCAAACCAGCTTAATATATAGTAAAAAAATTCCAAAAAATGTAAAATTTGGTCTCCAAGTAGATTATAGTACTAACGGTTTGAATTTGTTGTTTGGACATCACACGGCTAAATATAGCCCCGGCAGCACTTGGCCGAACTGCTGCCGGCAGCAAATTAGACAGACCCCTCTTACTAGTAATATTATGATAATTAATAGTAATATCAAATTATAATAATAATAATAATTGTGGTAAGTAAATTATACTAGTTTTGCTTTCAATATAGAGAATGCGTCAGGCTGAAAGTGCTTTTGACGTCATGAATCATGATACTAGGCCTTGGAGCAACGTTGTATCGTAACCGCCCAATACAATCTATCTAAATCTAACGGTTGAGATACTTCCTTGTTCTTTTAACATTACCGATTTCTTTCTCTCTCTTCTTCTCTCTCTGGCGTAAGAATGAAAGAACCGATGGGAAGCCCAAAAGCCTAGATCTCCATCGTCTTCGCCGCGCTTTCTCCGACCATCGCCGGGATTCTTGTCCTGGTATCCACCATCGGATTCTCCGTCTCTTGCTCTCTCTCTGAGCTCCGATCCGACTGCGATCTATCTCTGCCACTCCCTCCTTCTCCCCATTAAAGGTACGGTACCAACACTACACAAAATCAGATCTTTTTCTCTAGTACCGCACCTTTGTTGAAATTTTGTTGGTGGGTGATTGCTGGTTTTGTGGATTGAACCTTGTTGTAATAAATTCTATGTTAAAATTAGAAGGAAGAACGTGAGACAAGAGTAGGAGGATCAATAAATGAACTTGAGATTTAAGATTGGCTTTGTCATTCACAAAGGGAAACTACATAATAGGTTATAAAAGGCAACAAAATTAAAGAAAAGAGTAATCTTGCGGGTTACACTGTTCGCAACACTCTCTCACTTGAGATTTCAATGCGCTGTCGGCAGCACGGAGTACTGTAACTACTTTATTGTATGTGTGTACCAATTTGGTAAGAAACCAAATTTGATTTACACTTTCTGTGTGCTTTTATTGTATTGTATGTGTGTACGAAACAACTACACATAGAAGAGGTGAGCAATGGCCTTTTCGTTTGTCCTTAATTGGTGTTTTGATTCTGAACAGCAATTCTGAAATCAATGCTTATTTTACTTTTGCTTTGCTACTATCAAGGAAGCAGGCAGAGAGGGTAACACTTCAATACAACAGCCATCTAATATAATCTAATGGAAGCGATTCCTGAGGCACCTCCAGCAACACCCAAAATAGAGGCACTAAACACTGAGAAGCCGGCACCAACTGAGACCCAGCCTGAAGACCCAAAACCTGAGAGGCCACCAAAGAAGAAGGTGAAGAGGTCGCTACCTGTGACAGACACATCTCCCGAGAAGAGTCCGAACGGCAGCCAGCAACTGGTTCTGTACAGCCCTGCGCCTGGCGTGAGCCCGGGCCCGATTGTAGAGAGAGGAGGGGTGCCATCTATTGGGGCATTCACGGTGCAATGTGCAGCGTGCTTTAAATGGCGGCTGATCCCAACAAAGGAGAAGTATGAGGAAATCCGGGAGAAGATCCTGGAGTTGCCGTTTGTGTGCGAGCGGGCCCGGGAGTGGCGGCCTGAGGTGTCATGTGAGGACAAGGAGGACATATCACAAGACGGGTCCCGGCTGTGGGCCATTGACAAGCCGCAGATTCCTCTGCCGCCACCGGGCTGGGAACGGCTGATACACATCCGTGGTGAGGGGTGCACTCGCTTTGCTGATGTGTACTATGCTGCTCCTAATGGCAAGAAGCTCCGCTCCCTTGTGGAGGTCCAGAGGTTGCTTGCTACCTTCTTTCTCTTCTCTTTTCTTTTCTTCCTTTTTTAGTTACTCATAGATGATTTAGTAGTTGGATTAAGAATGGTAATTAATTAATTGTAAATGATGAAAGGTTCTTGGATGAGCACAAGGAGTTGGAGGCGCAAGGGGTGACGTTGAATCGCTTCTCCTTCCAAATCCCAAGACCCCTCCATGACAACTATGTCAGGAAGAAGACACCCAACACAACACCACCTGCTGCTGCTGCTGCTGCTGCTGTTCCTCCTCTGCCAAGCATCACCTCTGTACCAGATATCCCTGTCCTGCCTCAAGATGGTCTGTATTCATTCCTTTTTCCTCTCTTTGTAACTTATAAGTTACAAACAAACCATAATCTGACTTTGATCTCTTATAATGAATGATAACAGTGCAACCCATATCTTGCTTACCACCTGAGGAGGCTTCAGTCCCACTTGCGGTGGTGATGACCCCGCTTCCAGCTGACACGGCTGAGGCTGCCTCAGTCATACCATCATCAGGGTCTCCTATTTCCAATGCCAAGCGCAAAATTGTGGTAAAACTGGGGTCACGTGAGAAGAACCCTTCTTCAATTGATGTGTCTGAGGTTGCCATGTTAGATAACACTGAGGCGTCTCAAATCGAGGCCACAAATGGCACCAATGCTGACTAATTGGCTGTAGGTGGACCCAACCCAGGCTATGTTGTACTAGTCCTTTGAAACTACTATTTTATCTTCTTTTTTCTTTTTTTTAATAATTTTTTTTTATATTGTTTATTTTGTGATCCCTTTTTGGTGGGGAGGGGGGGGAAGATGTGTAGTTGTTGGGGGTTTTATGGGTTGTGTGTAAAGCCATGGTGGCGGGGGAGTTAGTATTTTGTAGACACTTTGTTAATGAACATGTATCTTATCTCTATGTAACCTCATTTTTCCCTCACTAAAATTGCTGCTTAAATTGTATGATGGAGGAATACAGTCATTAGTCATTAGTCATTAGTCATACAGAACAGAAGAAAGAATTAAATATAAACAAAGGAATGTGTCACACGTAAAAAAGAAAGCGAGAGGACTAGAACAGGGCTGTAATATAGTAATAGTAAAAGCAGGCTTTGAAGATAATTAAAACTGGGCCGGGCCACGAGCCCATTAATAGATAAAATGAAGAAATAATGAATGAGGCGGAGGGGGATCATGGGGGGATAAATAGATAAATAGATAGATTATAGATAGATAGATAGTAATTAAGAGTTGGTATGGAGGTGGGGGCATTAGGAATCATCGGCGCCATTGTTAGATTTGGAATTGGAGCACCTCCTAATTGTCCTCCTCAGCCTCGCTTTCTTCGTTGCACCACTCCTCCTCACATGGTCTCTCTCTCTCTCTCTCTCTCACTCACTCTTTCTCTATCTATTCCCTTCATTCCCTTTTAGTATACCATTTCAAATCAATTGCCAGACACGAGCAAGGTGAGAGGAGAACAGATAGACTAATTGTACTAAACTCTACTCTGCCTTTGTACTGTACAGGAGGAGTCTGCTGCAGCTGCTGCTTCTACCTCTACTGTTCAATCCCTGGATAATGGAGATGGAGATGGAGAGGGGATACAGCAGCACCCAATCACAATCAGGAGGCGTTCTCCCGCGGCTGTGCACTACGTGGGTCCATTCCAGTTCAGAATGGAGACTCCTGACAACACCCCAAGGAACATACTCGAGAAGATTGTTTGGGATAAAGATGCCCAACTATCACTGGTAAGTACCAGTTCACCATACACACTTGCTTTGCTTTCTCATTTTTAATTCTAACTAATGTCTTCTTCCTTCCCTTTCCTTCCCTTTCCTTCCCTTTCCTTCTCTTTCCCAGATGAAGGACAGAAAACCATTAGTTGTCCTACATAAATTACTTCCGCAGGCCCCACCTGTCAGGGACTTCCTAGGAGCATTGAAGGAATCTTGCAACACAACAGGGATGCCCGCCTTAATAGCAGAGGTCAAAAAGGCTTCTCCCAGCAGAGGCATTTTGCGTGAAAATTTCGACCCTGTGAGTGAAGTTTCACTACTATATACCCCTGGTTACACTAGTAGCCAGTGGGACTATCCTTTGTCTTACTGGTTTAGGTGTAACTTGTCATAACAAAATGATATATGAGATATAACCTAAAGACTGAATCTCATTTATAAGTAATGATTATTACACTTCATTTTGTGAGATCATGCTATCTACTTGGCGTTAGATTAGTTTTTTTTTTTTTTTTTTTTTTTCTAGGAAAGTTTTGTTGTTTTAGTTGTCATAACAAGATTCTGGTAATGGAACCAAAAGACATTGAAACTCTAAAAACCCAACCATCTTTTTATCACACATGCTGGGCATGTTTACTGTTTGCTGATATAATATATTATATGGGTCATATCAACAGGTGGCTATAGCTCAAAGCTATGAGGAAAATGGAGCAGCATGCTTGAGTGTTCTTACTGATGAAAAATACTTTCAGGTCTGATTTTTTTTTTTTTTTCATTTACTCAGTCTAGCATCACTGCAAAGTCCTTTCATCTATTTTTTTATTTATATATTTTGTTTATTCTTGGTATATAGGGGAGTTTTGAGAACCTACATGCTATTCGGAGTGCTGGCATAAAGGTCGTTTTAAATTTTTCTATTTCTTATTCATCTTTTGTTTTGCTAACTAGTCTAGTACCTCTACTTTACCCACTGTGTACTAGTTTTTCTCAAAGAAGCATGTACAGTCAGCTCTTGTACATGCAATGCTAGATACAAGTTAGGTGTCATTTAAATATCACTGTAAATTTTATTTACTTATTTCATTGAATCGCATGCTCGAAAGATTGCCAAATTAAGCTTAGAAATCCAGTTGTTGCTACAGTAACCTGAAATTAAGGGCTTCACAGTTTTATACAGTACAAAGTTGTTGTTCAACTTCGCTGCAGTTTAAGGTTGTTATGCCCTTCTTTTGTTTTATTAGCTTTTATTTTGGTGGTATATTGCAGTGTCCTCTCTTGTGTAAGGAGTTTATAATAGATGCGTGGCAGATATACTATGCCCGGAGCAAAGGTGCAGATGCGATTTTATTAATTGCGGCTGTGTTACCTGATTCTGATATAAAATACATGATTAAAATATGCAAAATCCTTGGTTTAGCTGCTTTAGTAGAGGTCAGTCAATTAATTTTTGTAATTATTTTACTTCTCCTTATGTGACACTTAAACATTTCGAACTTGTTTGTCAGCACTGCAAAATTCATTTTCACTATTTTTTTTATTTTCTAACAAAAAAGGTGCATGATGAACGGGAGATGGATCGTGTTTTAGCTATTGACGGTGTTAATCTAATTGGTATCAATAACCGAAACCTTGGTACGCTCTCTTTAACTGATGTAGTTTTTGTGCCCAACATTTTTCATTGCTATATTTTTGTCATTTCCTTTGGTATTTAAAAAAATTATTTTTGTTTCTTGTAGAGACATTTGAAGTGGACATTTCCAACACCAAACGTCTACTCGAAGGGGAGAGAGGTCGCATTATTGCTCAAAGAGATATACTTGTGCGTATTATATGATCTACATGTACTCTATAATCTACAGTTTGTACAATGAACCACTTAAATCAATTACTCAATTTATTACAAATAACTAACTAAATATGTTCTTTTGTATCATCAAAATGGAGCTGTAAATGCGTAATTTAGGTGCCTTGATGACCTGTTATAACCCTGGATTTTTTTAAATTAAATTTGACAAGTTATCTTGTAATACTTAAATATTATTAATTTAATAATTTTGTTTTGAACATAGGTGGTAGGGGAATCAGGACTATTTACACCAGAAGACATTGCCTTTGTTCAAAATTCAGGCGTAAAAGCAGTTTTGGTTGGAGAATCTTTAATAAAACAAGAGGATCCAGGGAAAGCAATTGCCGGTCTTTTTTGGTAAAGACATTTCTTTGCGTACTTGATCAAGGTATGTGATTGTGTTGGAGTCTTTTTTCTTTTTCTTTTTATTTGTTTGAATGTTCAAGGGCGGTTTAAATTGGGTAAGATGACACTTGTATTTGTAATTTTATTCAAGTAAAGAAATATAGAAGAGTAAAAAGGTCAATTATATTCTTGCTGCTGATTTTATTGTAAGGAATAAGGAGGATGATCACTGGGCATGATAAAAACAATATGTGAATTGTGTTCAACAGTGCTGTCATTAGATAAAATACCAAAATTTGAAAATTTGAATGCATTCAATTTGAGTTGAGGTTGGCACGGTAATGCGAATCGGTCAACAGATTGTTCAATCTCGACCTTACTTGAGTGCGTCCTTTCATGTACAAATCCAGCAAATAATATGTTTCATGCATTTTTTTGCAGATACGTTCTGCTGGTAAATTATTGTTATTGTATACTTGGTTTCGTACTTGTATAATCTAATGCAAATGACATATATACAGATATACTGGTTTTGTAGGTGATTGATACTTTTGTGTATTTATTAATTTGAGAGAGAGAGAGAGAGTAGATTGTTGGTGCGTGTTTTTGTGAAGTCGATATGAAAAGAGGAAGGAAGGTTTGATGAAGACATGTACACATGTGATTGATCCAGCGATGGTTGAACTTGAACTTGAAGTTGAACTGTATATATTGAGTTGGGATGACGAGGTGTCGTTTATTATAGTGAGAAATATGTGTTGTTGAATTTTGCTCCTTTTGTTTTGATGAAAGTATTCTATTTATTAAAAGATTAAAAACCTTAATTAAAGTTGATTGAGGGGAAAGAGAGACGAAATGAAATGGACGCTAATTTGTTCAAAGTATTAGGCCGGAAGTCCAGCCCGGCCCAATTTAATCCAGTCCATTCCATTCCATTCCATGGTATTTATATTTATTTTTATTTTGTACGTATTTTTCATTTTTGCTTGCGCGTCTCCGGCTACCGCCGCAAACGCAAAGAAAGAAAGAAAGAAAGAAAGAAAGAGTGAAGTCGTGGTGTGTCGGGCAGGCCATGGCGGGCCGCCGCCTCCTCCTGCTACGCCAGCGAGGCAGCGGCGCCGTCTCCTCCGCCAAGTACTCTTTTTCTTCTTCTTTCAGTTCCCTACTAAGTAATAAGACGACTGATAGGAGGACTAAAGGAGGAGGAGGAGGAGGAGGAGGAGAAGGAGAAGTAAAAAAGAAGGTTTATAAGGTGAAGCAGGTGAGGGTGGACAACTTTGCTGCCTGTCTGGAGGCCCTACGCCCACTCATCAGCCAGGCTGTCTTTGTAGCTGTTGATGCGGAGATGACGGGGATCTCCAGCACACCCTGGCGCAATTTCTTCGAATGGGACAGCTCAGCTGTGCGCTTCCTCAAGCTCCGTGACTCCGCCTCTCGCTTCGCCATCCTCCAATTCGGAGTTTGCCCTTTCACCATTCACCCCTCTGCCTCTCACAGTGGTTTCTCTTTGCTTGCTCACCCCCACAACTTCTACCTCTTCCCCAAAAACCATCCTGAATTCCTCTGTCAGATCTCTTCCCTCGATTCCTCGCAACCCACCATTTCGACTTTAACACTTGCTTTACCCAAGGACTATCTTATCTCTCCAGAGCACAAGAGGAGGCTCAACAGTTATCACCCTCTGCAAATGCACCTTCACCTGAACATGAAGAAGACATTAATGCCCCATGTCGACTTCACCGCTCACAACACGGCAGATCTCCTTTTTACTCAAAGGATCCAGATTTGGCTTCATGAATGGAGAGAACAACTCATTATTATGACCCGAAGAGATGATTTCATACAGAGTGAGAAAATGAGCTGCAAATTTGGTAATTTTGAGACCACTTCTTATAAGATGCGGCCAGCTGTGCTCCTTCAGGGGTACACCTCCCACCAACTTAAGTTGATTCGACTGGTATCTCCTCAAATCCCTCTCTTATATTCTTTTCCAATGGAAACTAGACCTTACTTATTGTGCCTAACAACTGATACCAGCCTGTACTGAACTGGTCTTTTTACTTACCAGTACTGCTAAAATCAAAATTGGTATCCTCGTTTAATTTTGTTTTACTGTTAGGTGGTCAGAAAGCACTTCAGTGGACTTGTATTCGTGCGTACTCCTGCTGACAATAATACGTGGGAGAGTAGAGTAGTCTATACTCACAGTGAGAAGGATGAGGCATCTTTCCTGGTACGCTGCTTAAGATCATAAAGTTTCAGAATTATGATTCAATCTTGTTGTAACATGAAAAGCTGATAAATTAATAATACGTGTTGCAATTTATTAGAAAGAACTGCAAAGGATTTGAGGAGCAGCAGAGAATCAAGTGTGACATCAGCAGTCGGTTTTCGTCATATAATCGATCTCCTTTCTTCTCAGAATAAGCTTATTGTTGGCCACAATTGCATTTTAGGTATATTTCATAGCTAAATTTAATTTTACAAGCGCATTTCATACTTTCAAATATGTTTGATTTTTTAGATAGAAGTGCACTAATTAAATATTGTTTCCTTTTGTTTATGCAATGGAACAGATGTAGCACACATGTATGATAAGTTCATTGGTCTAATTCCTTCAAGCATGGAGGAATTTATGAGAGAGGTCCATAAAATCTTTCCAAATATAATCGACACAAAGCACATCATGAATGCAAATGGAACAGTACAGCATCTGATGAAAAGCAAGAGTACATCCCTCTCTCGTCTTTCTCCACTCTCTGCCCCACAATTTCCTCTGGTTGGTCCCACAGATCAACCTCTGACCAACATGTCAATGTCCAAGTTCATGCAGATGATGATGATGGGTATGTATGGTTCCCTTTCTTTCAAACCTTTTGCATCTATTCCTTTGAATACAAATTTTAACCATCCCTTTTTGAGTAAAGAAAAACCAGTGTTTCCTACTGAAGGGCATTTAACAATAACTAACTTTTAAGCTTACATAATTATGAATAACAGTCTGTTGAATTTATTTCTTTGTTTTGCATTTAGGTCCTCTTGGTTCAACTCTGGTGCAAAACATGAGGCTGGGTATGATGCGTTCATGGACCGGTTGTGTCTTTGCTCAATTATGCGTCCATTTGGGCATTAAATTCGACCAAATGGGTCCATCCATTTCAGATCCTCTCCAATTGAATGAAAGCTGAAACCATACCTCAACCATCTGTACCCGACATGGAACAGTGGTACAGTAGTGGATTTCGCCATGGTACTGCGAAGCCTGAAAATGTGGTGTACAAACGCAAGCACCCAAAGGTTGTCTTAGAAAATATAGTGCTTCTGTGGGGTTTCCCTTCAGGTTTAAATTATAAAAATTTGAAGGGATGCATTGCAAAAGTTTTTGGTGCTGATAAAGTGGTTTCAATATTCTTCATCGACTCCAGTGCTGTTTTATTACAGTTTAAGAAAGAGGAATTTGTTAAAGACTTTTTGATATTGAAAGAGACTCTAGAGAGACGAAAAGATGACCCGATTTCAATTTTGCACCCCCTTTCAGTTATTTTTGAAGGTGGCAACACAAAGGCTGGTGATTATAACACCTACAAGGATGTAGTTGCGTGTAATTCGTGCAAGGTTCTGTTTAAAGATCAAGCTGATGCGAGCAGAGTTGCATGCAAAGTGGATTTGGGAGAAAAGGAAGAGAGATTGTTTTTGGATGATGATGAAAATATATCAGACGCTTTTTATAAAAATACAATTGCTAGTTGAGAGGCAGGGTGAGAAGGTGTGTTAGTTTAGTTTTTTTTTTTTTTATTTTGCCAAAATATTTCGGTTGTACTTGAACGGATAGATTGAACGCCACAAGGCACAAGTTTTGTTTAATCTCCTTGTATAGTTTAGTATAATTTTAGGAATGTAAAAGAATACATCACGAAGATTAAAATTGCAAAAATAATATTTTGGTTGTAATGCAAAAAGCAAAAAGAACATGTGATGAAAAAGAAAGTGAAAGAGATTGAATATGAGAAGAGAGAAAATAAAGATTTTTTTTTTTTTTTTGTTGTTTTTAGTTGGATGCAGATAAATGGAGTAAAAAAGTGATAATTCTTCTCTTATTTATCTTTTTTTTTGGTAAGAATTATAGAATTGAGATGAAGAGAGTAAAAAAAAGAAAAGAAAAAAGGGTATGATATTATGAATTTTAAAAGAAGAAGTAGATAATTTTAAATATTTAATGAGTATACATAAAATTGGGTTCTCTTCTTTAATTGATCTGGTTCACGTGACGAGATCACCTAATTGATATTGATATTGATATTGATATTGATATTGATTCATCTCCTTTGTAACTTTTTCCTTCATCCTTTTTCTTAACGACGCGTTTCTGGTTTCTCTCTTAAATGGACCCCAATTCTTCGCCGCCGGTAGATGCGCTCCACGTGGACGATCCAGGACCGTCCAGTTCGGTCGAGGGAGGAGGAGGAGGAGGAACGAGAGGGAAATGCTCTGGGCGACGAGGACGCTTGACGTGGGGAGCGGCGGCGGCGTCCGGCAGGATGGCGGAGATGGAGGACGCCCATGCGCTAGCACCGGACTTTCTCAGCATCTCTTGCGGCGACGCTGGTGGATGCTCGGCACCGGCTGAAGGCGGCCAAGTGTGTGAAGTTGAGTTGAGGTTCTTCGGTGTGTACGATGGTCATGGCGGATCCCAGGTAATTGTGGCGCTTAATTATTGGCCAGGATCGCTGTTTTCTGTTTCCGATTTAGTACTTACTGATCTGGAATGGTTGTGTAGACCTGGTCTTGTAGTCCGTCACATAAAAAAAGTATTAATTTGTATATAGGTTGCGCAATACTGTATGAGCAGGATGCATGAAGCAGTGAAAGAGGAGTGGGAGAATAATGAAGAATTATTATCATGGCAGAAGCGTTGGGAGGTTGCATTTGAAAGAGGAATTGAGAGAGTTGATGACGAGCTCATTTCAAATTGTGTTGCACCAGATGTGGTAGGCTCCACTGCTGTTGTGGCTGTCGTTTCAGGATGCCAGATTATATGCGCCAATTGTGGTGATTCCAGAGCTGTGCTTTGCCAGAGGGGTCAACCGCTGCCATTGACAATTGATCATAAGCCAGATAGAGAGGATGAGCTGGCGAGAATTGAAAGCATAGGTGGAAGAGTTGTAAACTGGGGCGGGGCACGTGTGCAAGGTATTCTCGCAATGTCAAGAGCAGTAGGTTTGTACTTGCATCTATTACGCAACTTCAATTGAAGACTCATTTTTGTAAATTTTCATATTTAGTTTATAAAAAATATTTTCTCTATTTATACAATACAGGTGATCGATATTTGAGGCCATGGGTTATAGCAAATCCAGAAGTCACATTCCACACAAGATCTGAAGATGATGATTGCTTGATATTAGCCAGTGATGGTTTATGGGATGTAGTATCCAATGAAGAGGCTTGTGATGTTGCATACCGGATTCTCAGAAAATTTAGACGTAACAGTAGCTTAATTGCTGATGGAACTCAAATTCCTGCGCAAGCAATTGCAGATTACCTTCTCAATCTTGCTTACAGGAAACAGAGTTCTGACAATATTTCGGTTGTTGTTGTGGATTTGAAAGTTAGGAACAGGCGTAGGCCAAAACAGTGATGGTAACATTTCTTTTCTTTTTTTATCTGTAAAAATTTGTTTTAGCTAGGGCATATCTGTAATTTTTATAAATGAAAACATTTATCTTAGACATAGACAGGATGGAGTAAGGTGGAGTTTGTACGAGTATTCAAATTGTGCGTCTACGGAAGCTTCGGTTACAAGTGATGTAGTTTACCAGTAAGTTTAGTTTAGTTTAGTTCTTTGATTTGTGAGCAAATCACTTTAATTACTTGCACATTTTATCATATTAGCTTGACTACAGATACATCTATTTAGAAATGATAAATATTTACAAATACAAGTTTACTGTCAATTCAATCTTCTTACACAACAATCTCTGTAACAGTACTGTGAGCTGTCACACATATAACTAACACAATTCACATTATTATTTGCAGCACCGAGAGCAGCAAAGGAAAGGAGAAGCGAGCAGCACATCCACAAAAACAATCTCTCATCTTTTGAATGTGTAAATATTATCTTTTGAAACTATTTATATGGCATGTGTAATAAATAATTAACCATAAGTAAGACACAGTAAAACCCAACTATTAGAAGATAAGTAGTAACTTGCTTAGTTTGGAAACTAGCCTAGCTAGGATCCAAAGTTAAAGGCTGAGATTTGAAATGGGTAATATGTTACCCTCCTATACTGTCTTGATATGGAGTTATAAATTGCCTGTTCTTTCAATGAGGGAAGTTAGAAAACTGATCCACTTGAATTGACATTTTGTACTATATTATGTAAAGCTTTGTCCTAATTATAACTAAATTATAAATTTGCTTCTCCACCAGTCACGACAACTGTTGCGGAAGCAAAATATCTGACAACCCGTTAGGAAGCTGCGACATAATACAAGACTGAAGTGCCCCATTGTTTTCATGCCCCAATCATGTCTCACATGCTAGCTTATCTCTGTTTTCAACGTCCAACGAACCGCTCAACATGATCTCCATATTAAAATGTGTTTGGACCACAATTTTATATTTTTTGGATATTTTTTAACTATTATTTAGATAGGTACAAAATCACTATTTTTCATAATATTCTGAATCCAAAAATAGTGATTTTGTACATATCTAAAAAAGTAATTTAAAAAATATATATACAATTTGGTCTCCAAACACATTTTAATATGGAAGCCATGTTGAGCAGTTTGAATTGACTATTTGAAATTTGAAAACGGAGATAAGAATGTGAGGCATGATTGGGGCACAAAACAATGGGGCATTTAAACCTACTCTTATTATTTAATTTGAAGGTTGTAATGCGAATGTGTCATTGAAACGTCTAGAGGAGCTGTTTTGGCTGAAGAGAGAGTGATTTTGCCCAGTCCACCTCTTGATCCACTGCTTCCTGCTATCTCAATAAAAGATGGCTTCTTCTCATGGGAATCTAACGTTACGCTAAGTTGATAATTAATTAACACTATATGTTAATTTGTTTCTTTTTTTTCCCAAATTAATTATATGCAATGTTTTTCCATATTCAAAGTAATTATATGAAATGTTTTTCCATATTCAAAATCTGACCAATTGTACGTTTTGGAAACTAGCAGACTTAGTTATAAGTTATAATTTAAGTTGGGCAGCAAATATATATGAACAAATAAATTAAGTGTAATGATGCATATTATAAATTAATTAACAGGCGGAAAGAGCAAGTCTGTCAAATGGTGAATGTGGAGATAGCAAGTCGGTAGCCTAGTGGCGGTGGTGGGAAGTACAGGTGAAGGAAAGACATCTCTTGTTTCAGCAATGCTAGGCGAGTTACCAGCTGTGCCTGGCTCCAACACGTCAGTCGTTATTCATGGCACTGTTGCATATGTTCCTCAGATTTCTTGGATCTTTAACGCCACTGTAAGAACTGTTTTAATATTATTAGTCTTTTCTTATTTCTTTTATGTTTCATATTGTCAAAATTAATTAGCATCCTGATTAGTATATATTTGTTTGCCCATAGGTACATGACAACATTTTGTTCGGATCCTCATTTGACCCATAAGGTACGAGAAAGCTATTGAGGTGACCTCACTGCAACATGATCTGGAGCTACTCCCTGTAAGTGACCCGGCAAAGTTATTCTTCCTATATATATAATGTGTGTGTGTATGTGTATGTGTATGTGTATTAATTGTGTATTGTGTTGGTGAGCAGGGAGGTGATCTGACAGAGATAGGGGAAAGAGGGGTTAATATAAGTGGGGGCCAGAAGCAGAGAGTTTCTATTGCAAGAGCCGTGTATTCAGATTCAGATGTGTATGTTTTTGACGACCCATTGAGTGCTCTAGATGCTCATGTTGGTCGCCAGGTAATAATTTCTAATATATGATAGTTATAAATGGTAAGATTGAATATGCAATCTAATGTGTAACCTCATACAAATTTTTATATACATTAGGTTTTTGACAAGTGCATCAAGGATCATCTTAGAAACAAAACCAGAGTGCTAGTGACGAACCAGCTTCACTTTCTGCCATATGTAGATAGAATAATTTTGGTACATGATGGCGTGGTGAAAGAAGAAGGTACATTTGAGGAGCTGAGTGATACCGGTGAGTTATTTAAAAGGTTAATGGAAAGTGCAGGTAAAATGGAAGAACTACAAGATGATGATGGTAAAAAGGGAGAGAAAAATGGTACCGGTAAAGATAGAACAAAACTAAATGGAGATATATTGATGTAGCTGCTATAGGGAATGGGACTGTTGAAGATAAGGCTGGTAAGGGTAAAAAAGGGAAATCAGTGCTGATTAATCAGGAGGAGAGAGAAACTGGTGTTGTCAGTGTGAAGGTTCTTTCAAGGTAAGGATATATAATTTTGTTTGCATTTTGCAACAAATTAAGAATTGAGAACCTTATTCTCAATTTTATTATTACCTTTTTTTATTACTGACGAATTAAATTAAGAATTTTAAGTGCAAATTACAAGGAATGCAAGCAACCAAAATTATAATCACAGATTGAAATTAAATCTTAATTACTTTGTAGTGGTTGATGCGTCGGTGAGCGGTTGTTGATGACATTTTAATTATTGATGCATGCTTAATTAATATTTAGGTACAAAAATGCCTTGGGAGGGTTGTGGGTGGTGCTAATACTATTTTTCTGTTACGCTTTAACTGAAACATTCCGCATCTCAAGTAGCACTTGGTTGAGTATTGGACCGATCAAAGTGGACCAAAGGATCACGGTCCTGGCTACTACAATCTTATCTATGCAATCCTTTCATTATGTCAGGTAGCTAGAATTAATTTGTTTTATGCACTATATATATTATTAGAATAAATTATTTTTTTTTGCACAACTTGCTGTTTCTTTCTTGTTTTAGTATCTATTATTTGTTACGTACGTACTGTCACAAGGAAAATCATCCTTGTTTCATTCTTTTTCCCAATTTCCTTAAAACTCTTTTGAAAGCATCATATTATTGTAAGGAAAAATTAAGCACTGACCAATTCACACTTGATTGTAATGATATATTTTTCTTGTAACAGATAATGGTGACTCTTTCAAACTCATACTGGATCATAATCTCAAGTCTACGAGCTGCTAAGAGGTTAGATGATGCGATGCTAAGTTCAATATTAAGGGCACCAATGGTATTTTTCCAAACAAACCCGCTAGGAAGGATAATAAACAGGTTTGCGAAAGACCTAGGTGACATTGACCGAAGTGTGGCACTATCTGTGAACACGTTGTTGGCACAAGTGTCTCAGCTTCTCTCAACTTTTGTTCTTATTGGAATTGTCATCACCATGTCTCTCTGGGCCGTTATGCCCCTCTTCATTTTGTTTTACGCTGCTTATCTCTACTACCAGGTATCGATCTCTACCTATTCTTTAATTAAGACAACTTCGTATGCTTTAATTTTTGTTACTTGATTTTGTTTATATATATTACTGTTCTCAAAAATATTTATTGAAATAGTAGCCTACCTACCATTAATTGTTTTCAGAGCACTGCACGGGAGGTAAAACGCTGGAGTCCATAACTCGATCGCCAGTGTATGCTCAATTTGGGGAGGCCTTAATGGTCTCTCGACAATTCGTGCATACAAGGCATATGACCGCATGGCTTCCATCAATGCCCAATCAATGGACAACAATGTTCGTTTCACCTTACTCAATATGACGCAAATCAATGGCTGGCTATCCGTCTTGAAACCTTAGGTGGAATCATCATCTGGTTCACCGCAACATTTGCAATCATACAAACCCAAAATGCAGAAAACCAAAAAGCATTTGCCTCTACCATGGGCCTTCTACTTACATATGCCATGAATATTACCAACTTGCTCACTGCAGTTTTGCAGTTGGCTAGTATGGCTGAGAACAGCTTCAATGCAGTAGAGCGAGCTGGGAATTACATTGATGTGGTACCTGAGGCCTCACCTGTCATAGAAGTCAAAAGGCCTCCATCAGGTTGGCCATCAACTGGGCTAATAGTTTAAGGATGTGTGGTTGAGGTACCGGCCAGAGTTACCTCCAGTTTTGCACGGCATTAGTTTTAGAATTGAAGGGAGTGAGAAGGTAGGGATTGTGGGGCGCACCGGTGCCGGAAAGTCTAGCATGCTCAATGCACTTTTCAGAATTGTGGAGGTGGAGAAGGGGAGAATTTTGATAGATGATTGTGATATCTCCAAATTTGGGCTGTGGGATGTGAGGAAGGTTGGGTATCATACCGCAATCTCCGGTTCTGTTTTCAGGATTGTGCGGTTTAATTTGGACCCATTTGGGGAGTATAGTGATGCACATATTTGGGAGTCTCTTGAGAGAGCACATCTCAAGGATGCTATAACCAGGAATCCTCTAGGCCTTGATGCTCAGGTAGTCCTTAATTCATTTTAATGTAATAAAACAATTTTAATTAATGACATGAAAGGAAAATATATTATTGTGTGATCAAGTACAATATTATAACATGGTGCAATTAACATTTATATAGGTTTCGAGGCGGGAGAGATTTCAGCGTGGGTCAGAGGCAGTTGCTGAGTCTGGCACGTGCGTTGTTACGTCGAGCTAAGATACTAGTGCTTGACGAAGCAACCGCAGCTGTTGATGTCAGAACCGATGCTTTGATTCAGAAGACAATCCAGAGAAGAGTTCAAGTGTTGCACTATGTTATTATTGCACACCGTTTGAACACTGTTATAGATTGTGACAGTCTCCTTCTCCTCAGTGCTGGCAAGGTACAATTAATTAATGGTTGAATTTCTCTCATTTTCCTTTTTTGAGAGATATATATATATAGCACATACAATACAAGCAGCAGAAATTAAGTTAATATATATGTTTGTTTGTATATAATATAGGTAGTGGAGTTGGACACACCAGAGAGTCTGTTATCAAGTGAAGAGAGTGCCTTCTCAAAGATGGTACAGAGTATGGTGCCAGCAATGCTCAATATTTAAGGGTATTACTATATATAAATATATATATTTTTTTTTCCTTTCCCTTCGCTTAATGATTTTCTCTATATATTATACTTTTATGACAACTTGTACATTAAACTTTTTATTAATTACCTTCTTAAAAAACAAAAACAGGGTCTAGTATTTGGCAGTGAAGAGGAGAGATCTAAAATGGAGGAAATCATGGACGATGCCTTAATTTGACTGACAATTTATTAGCTTAAATAGGGGATTTGAATTACTTTTGAATATGATGTGCCTAGAAAACCAACTTTTGTTGTATATAATATAATTTGTACAAGTTGAGATTTTTAAGAAATTTGTAGGACTTTAATTTTTGTTGGTTTGTGTCTGATCTCATCTCATCTCATCTCATATCCAATGATGTATTGATGTTACACCGCCATACTCATTTTTTTTTTCATGGGCCAGGGCCACCAATCAAATCTAAGCATGGATGGCCTACACTTGGCCCAAATTAATTTGTTCAATCCAAGCTATATATATAATTGGAAATTGAATCACCAAAACCCATATGTATATATATATCAATTATTTTCTTCCTTGAAGAAACGAAAGCAGTTGACTTGACTATATATATTATTTTCTTCCTTTAAGAACTATTATATGTATATATATAGATATAGTAACTAAAGGCGGTGCATTTGGGAACATGAATGAATGAATGAATGAAAGGTTGACTTGGGAAAAAATAAAGCCAATCAAATTGAAAGGCGGTGCATTTTGTGGCTCATATCCAATCATATACTTTTTTTCATGCTCCATCGATCCATCTCTTAATCTCCATCTCCATCTCTTAAAGTAACACGAGTGGAGCGGAGTGGAGTGGCGCCACATGAGTACATATTTTGTTGTGGCCATAGAGGATCGATCTGAGATGGGGAGATGGGGAGATGGGGAGTGGTAAAGACTAAAGAAAAAGCAAATTTAGCAGTCTCCACTCTCCACTTGTGATGTCCCACGGAGTCCCTGTCCCACCCAGTCGATGGTCGATAGTCGATCCATCTGGCACTGGCACTGGCAACTAGTTGGCTGTCTCCAATTAACAAAAAGCTATATATCACCTTCACCTTCGCCTTCGCCTTCACCTTCCATCATAATAAAACATATTATTTTTTTCATTGCAGATCGAATAGGTGGGATGAGGTGTTCACTGTTCAACACCCAACACCCAACACCCAAGCTTCGTTCAGTTGGGTCAAATTAATTATTAATTCACTTTTAGTAATCTCTACGTACTATTAATTAACTATAAGATTAATTAAGATGATTAAATTAAATGTCAAATAATATATGTTTACAAGAATGCTCATCACATGCCATGTGAATATGTCATCTCCCTCCCATCCATTACGCATTCCGCATTCCGCTTTTTATTATTTGTCAAATTGACATATATATTGTATTATATTAATATTGCCCCTTTAGAAAGCAAAGAAAATGGGCAGTGGGACAAAATTTAAAGAGGAAATGTCATGAATATTCTTAAAAAAAATGAAATTACGTATTTTCTCTCTAAAATTCAAAATATCATATTTATTCTTCAAAAAAATTTACCCAATGTATTGTATTTACTATTCAAACTCATTTTATAAATTAAATTTATAAAGGTCTAATTTTATCCTTTATTAAAGAAAATAAAAAAAATATGTAGTTTGTGTAAAAAAATATCCATTCTTCTAATTTGTCGGTTTTTTAGTGAAAACAACTTTATTTCTCTAGTTGGACACATAGATAGTGGCCTTTAGGCATATGTTTATGTCACATCACAAGAAAATGAGTTATTTGCCTTTGGAAATCAACCAATTAGAAGATTGAATATTTTTTTTACACATATTACATATTTTTATATTTTAATAAAGGGTAAAATGAAAATTTTATAAATTTAAAATAAGATTTAATAAAAAACGCAATAATTTGGGTAAATTTGTGAGTTTTAATATTTAAAAGGGTAAATATGATATTATGAATTTTAGAGGAGAAAAACGTAGTCATGATAAATAAAATATATAGGATCAAATTAAAGCTACGTACGCACTTGTTCTTGATATAAATAAAATAAAATAATTGTAGCTTCTATTGACATCGAAATTGTAGATATATATAGGATCATTTGGTAAGTGTAGTAGTGGTAATTTAAATGCTTTAAACGTTTTAATGCACAAAAAAGACTGGAGTGTTTTAAAACGATTTAAGGTGAAATAAAAGTTGAGGCACATTCTTAAATGGAGTAAATTAAGTTTAATTATCAAATTTCTGAACTTTTGATTCTCTCTACCCTCACTGTATATACATAACTTGTTAACAGGTATAGCAAGTACATGAGGACAATTTGATGTTGTTATTTAATATAATATCACTTATCCATTATTATGGAGCACCAATGTTTTAAATTAATGATATAGCATTTATTTTGCTTTACTTTTACTTCACTTGTCAAATACATAGGTGTAGGTGTAATCTGCACTTGTGCAGTAGCCCAAGATCACACTCACACAAATTAAATTAAATTAAATTAAATGTTATTCGGGAATATTAATGAGACGCATTAATTACTCAACAATTAAATTTTAAGTTGTGACAATTAATGTACCTGAATAGGGTATGATTAGGTCTTTATATAGGTTTAACAACACTTAGCTAGCCCTCTTTATCTGTCTATTAATTAATGATAGATAATTCAAAGGTATATTTCCATGTCTAACCCTGAAAAAACTTAAATTATCGTGTAATAAGTTATAAATTCAGAATTGTATAATTATAAATAGGGGGAATTTCATATATCCCCCTCCAAAACCTTGAAATTACATATTCCCCCCTAAAATTCATAATATCATATTTACCCTTATAAAGTTCAAAAACTCACAATTTACCCAATTTATTGATTTTTCTAATAAAACTCATTTTAAATTTATAAATTACCCATTTTACCCTTTCTCAATCTTTTCTTTTCCTCTTCTCTCTTCGTTCCTAGAAAAGTAAAATGTCAGAAAAGTATCACCAGTAGAACAATAGTTTACTGGTAAATGGTTTCATGCCAAACTGTTACTTGCCCATTTGATAGCATTTTCTATTTCTTCTTTTTATGTTTGAAACCAACTATGAACCTCTTCCATTATTTCCCTGGCCAACAGCTGTAATGTTTTTTTCCTTTTCTGCAAATATCCGTTGGTATCGCTCTCTCCAAATAACGAAAATACTGTCACCTGTGTTTGCCTGATTATCATATGCTCAGATCTTAAAATTGTAGAGTTGTATTCGTTCCTTGCGAAGTACTGACAAGTTGGAAGTTTCAGGCCTTGACATTGAGCAAACATATGCTCTGCTGTTTCGGTTGCCTTACCACATAGGTAACACATACTTGGCATAATCCATCCCCTTCGTATTAGATTTTCAATCTTGAGTATTTTGTTGTGAATCATCAACTATGTAAATAATACCAGTTATACTTAAAAAAATGTTGATTTTGTTATGATTTGAGCTTAGACTTGAGAAAAAGCAAACAAGAGGAGAAGAGCTGCATCACATCCAAGGCAAACAAGATAATCAATCTCCCAACCCCTTTCTCTGGGAACAAAGAGAGATGAGGAAAAGAAATGGTGGAGAAAGGGTAAAATAGGTAATTTATAAATTTAAAATGAGTTTATTAATAAAATCAATAAATTGGGTAAATTTGTGAGTTTTTTAACTTTAGAAGAGTAAATATGATATTATGAATTTTTTTAGAGGAGAAAACTAATTTCAAGGTTTTGGAGGATACATGAAATTCCCCCTTATAAATAATCATATAGCTAGATTATGATTATGCAGGTTAATCAAATATATAGAAGATCCTTTTATTTACCGACATTCACAATTGGTCCTATATTTATTAGTTACTATTTAATTTTAATATATACCTACTGTTTACTTTTTCACTAATTTTTTTTATTTCAAATATAGAAGTTGTTTAGAACAATTAATCCCTATATTAGTTTCATCTGAATTAAACTTGGGTATTTATTCATCCATTCTCCTAAATAATTTAACTTGAACATGAATGAATTCTCACAAAATCGGACTAGAGAAATCCCATCCCATCAAATCTATTTCTATGCCTTGTTTTGTATTGTATGGCGTCACCTCCACACCATAGTGATCTACTGGACTGATGTGAATATGTGATGTGATTGATGATTGTGATGAATGATGATGATGATGATGATGATGTGTCAGGCAAAGGCAAAGGGAAACTTTTTATTGGTAGAAATTAATAGAAAAGAAGAGAGAGAAATAGAAATAGTACATCAGTTCTTATATTAGTAGAAAGATCGGTAGGATTTCTACCGATTTTAAAAATTTAAAAGTTTGGATCGGTATGAATTATACTGATCCAAACTTAGTTTTTTTTTTTTTTTAAATTTGATGTATAGATGGAGAGAATTTTATATTAGATTTCTAGTAAAATATGAAAAGTTTTTCAAAAAATAGATAAAATGTTTTATTATATCTAAATTTTAAGATGCTCTATCTATTTTCATAAAAAAAATTTACTAGAAAAAAATGAAAGGAAAAAAACAACTGTTTTTGAATCGCTAAGAATGTTACCAATCTTTCTACCAAATAAAAATGATGTACTATTTCTATTTCTCTCTCTTCTTTTCTATTAATTTCTACCAATAAAAAATTTCCAAAGCAAAGATG
>JAJGRX010000052.1:0-33708 GCA_025461125.1 Carex kokanica | reverse complement strand
TTTGCTCTCATTGACTATGATCCTTTCATCCTGCAATTGAAAGGATGTCATTTTGCTTGCTTCATTCTCCTTACTCACTTGTTCACTGTTCAAGGACCAAGGACCAGGTTTGTCTTCCTCAAAAACAGCATCTCTTGTTACCACCACCTTCCTTGTAACAGGATTGTATACTCTATAAGCTTTAGAACCCTTCTCATAGCCAAAGAACACCATCTCAATGCTTCTATTATCCAACTTCTTCACCTGTCCTCCTGTCACCTTAACATGAACAAGACAGCCAAAAGTTCTTAGATGATGCACAGATGGCTTGCGCTTGTACCACGCTTCATAAGGAGTCATTCCTTCAACACTCTTGGTTTGAGATCTATTCAGGATATATACTGCAGTTGTAACAGCTTCACCCCAAAACTCAGCTGGCACCTTCATTGTTTTCATCATACTTCTTGCCATACCCATAACGGTTTGATTCCTCCTCTCTACTACTCCATTTTGCTGAGGAGAATAGGGAGCAGTCATGTGTCTTTTAATCCCATTTTCTGTACAAAAATCTTCAAACTCAACTGATTTGAACTCTCCACCTCTATCAGTTCTCAAAACCTTCAGTTTCTTACATTGTTCAACTTCAGCTATCACCTTTATTGCCTTAAAAACCGTAAATGCCTTTTCTTTGCTAGACAGTAAAGCTATCCACATGAATCTGCTGAAATCATCAACTAAGAGCAAGAAGTACCTATTGCCTGCAGGTGTTGAAGGCTGTATTGGTCCACAGAGGTCACCATGCACCAATTCCAGAGTTTCACTTGCTCTAAACTGCGCTTTGTGTGGAAATGATGCCCTTCTTTGTTTGCCAACTAGACAACCATCACAGACCTGCTCTACATGGTCAATGTAAGGTAGCCCTTCCACTAATCCCTCCTGTCTCATCCTTCTTAAAGCTTGAAAGTTCAAATGCCCAAATCGAGCATGCCATCTCCATGCCTTGGAATTAGTACTTGCTGACATACAAACAGGTTGAGCAATCTCCAACTTTAGCACATACAACCGATTTTCAGTTCTTCTCACCTTTATTAACAACTTCCATCTGTATCAAAAACAGTGAGTTCACCTAACCACATCTCAACCTTACACCCTTTCTCTTCTAATTGGCCAAGGCTAATGATGTTGTTTGACAATTTGGGAATGTAATACACATCAGTTAGTGCCTTATGTTCACCACTTCTTCCTTTAATCAACACTGTCCCCTTTCCTCCAATGTGTACCAAATGTCCATCCCCTAACTTCACTGCACCACATGTACTTGAATCTAGATCTGAGAACCAAGCAAGATTTCCTGTCATATGATTGCTTGCTCCAGAGTCTAAATACCAAGTATGCTTCTTCTGACTCACATCTTCACCCAGATTCAGTTCTGCAACATCAATCTCAGCACCTTTTCCTTTTGTGCCAACAACCACTTCATGCATTAGTAGCACTGGTTCTTCATTATCTTCCTTTTCTGCCATAAATGCCCTTTCCTTCTTTGGTTTTCGACACTCAGATGCAAAATGCCCATAAATGCCACAATTGAAACATTTTATTTTCGATTTATCAAACCTCCTTTTCTGCTTTCTTTCTTGACTGCCACCTTGACCTTCAGAGTTTTCTCCTCCTGTCTTCTCCTTCAAGTTCAGGGCCTCCCATTGTGCACGAGTAAGAAGCAACTTCTCCTCTTCTTCTGCCTCTCTGTGCTGCTTTCGACCCTTCAAACCTTCTTCAAAACTCTCAATCTACCAATTGCTTCAGCCACTGTCATGGTAGCCAAGTCACCCCACTGTTCAATAGTGCTAATAATAGGCAGAAACCTATCTGGCACAGCACTAAAAAGCTTTTCAACTACGCTACTCTCTTTCAAATCCACTCCTAAAGAGCGCAATTCACCAACCAAGCTTACTAACAGATGTGAGAATTCAACCAAACTTGATGAATCAGACATCACCAATCGATCAAATTGTCTCTTTACTACCTGTGCCCTTGCCTTTCTGACACGGTCCTCTCCAACTGCCATCTGCTTGATTACCTGCCAGACTTCTCTAGCTGTTTCTTTCTCTGCAATCGCCATGATAGTCGCATCAGGAATTGCTTGAGATATTGCCGCGATGGCACCTTGATCTTTCTCCTTGTCGACTTCACCTTCGCACTCCACTGCATCCCATACTCCCAATGCACGCAGCAAAATTTTCATCTTCACTGCCCACAAACCATAGTTCGTGTCGTTTAACATTGGGTATTGAACTGGGACTCCTCCTCCCTTGACTACTATCCTCGGTCCATTACTTGCTGCAGCCGCTGCTGCTGCTGCCGCCTTTGCATCATCATCGCCCATGGTTTTGCTCTGATACCAAATGTTGGATTTCAAAGATAATTATGTGTTTAGAGAAATAGAGAAGAAGAGTTTTGTGGTGCAAAAGAGCCGCACCGTTTTCTGATTTTTCTCATTCTATTATTCTTGAATTACATTCAAATATAGAAAACAAAAAAACTACCTAAAACAATAAGGAATAAAATAGACGTGGATTCTTATTTCCCACATCTCTACATAAGCAATAAACAAAACTGATTTCTTAACATACTACCCAAAATATACTATAAATGAAACTAAAGCAAAACATCCCAGAAGCGTCCCAACTTCATGCCAGCCTCCAAACCTCAACAAGCTTACATCTAATAGCCTGTGCTCCTGCACCGGCAGCACGGCCGCCACTTTCTCAACCATCTTTATCATGACCTCATATCCCTTGGTCTCTGAACTCATCTTCTATGGCGTGTGTTTTTTCTTATGTGTGACTCTCTGTGTGTGTTTGTGGTCTGGGCGGTTACCTTAACTAAACCTAGCTTGGTTGTGTTTGTGGTCTGGGCGGTTACCTTAACTCTCTGTGTGTGTTTGTGGTCTGGAGCGTATTTATAGGAGGTAGAATGAGATGATGTAAGTGGACAGATTGTTTTAGAATTATATATTGACTGTGTGAGTGCGAGTGTTTGTTTGTGTTTTGTGTGTGTCTCCGGTTTTAATCCAATTTCATATTTCAATGCTGCTATACGGCTATGCCCTGTACTGGTACTGATATTAGGTCACTGAGATTTAAGGCATATAACTGCGAACAGCACTGAACATAACTGTCCCAATTCGTGGTCACAACACTTTTTCCGAATCAGAGCCTAATCTGTCTAGCAGATCAGCGGTACAATCTTAACTATTTTTTGTTCCTAATTTTAAGTTTTTTAGGTAAAAATTAGAAAAAATATAATGTGAAAAGTTTGATTTTTTTTTACAAAAATATAATATTAAACATGGTCACACGACCACCTATCATGCCCACGTCCAGATCACACTAGTTTACTGGCCATACCATGTTATTTTTCTCATAAGGTGGTCACAACACGCGAATAAAAACAATAGGACCACGTGAGTTACAACTCATACTCTTTGGTGACGTGTCTTGCCACAGCATGTTCTTATTTACTATCCCTCACCAGTACAAAAGTCTAATGCAAGGTTGAACATTTAAAACAAGTAGAACTAGGGTGTTCTTAAGTTCACCAAATCTCTTTATGAACTCAACTTTAAAACTTATTGAATTGGCTTCAAATGATGAATTTGAACCGTTAAAACCCGTCTACCTTACGAGTGATGCATCTATCTGCAAAAAAAAATTAACTTTCGAATTAATTTAGTATAAAATCAAGCAATCAAAATTAGAAGGTTTATAAATTAATTTTAATGCATTCATTTTTGAACGTTTTATTACCACTTTACTCTATACAAAATTAATTCCAAAATTTAAACTTTTTAAATGTAGACGCATCGATCACTTGTAAGGTAGCCGGGTTTGAACAATTCAGATTTGTCATTTGAAACCAATTCAATAAATTTTTAAATTAACACCCCTGGTTCTACTCTTTAAAACAAGCAGCATCGGACATTCACACCACCGACCCTGACCCTGATTTTTAAATTTCTATCAACGTATCTGATCCTGATAAATTTTTTATACGGATTTTTTTTTTTTTTTTTTTTTTGTAATGTGGCCAGCGACCATATTATATTGGCTGGTAAATTAAGAAACAATCCGAACTCCAATAATCATAGGACAAAATACCATTAATCAACGTACTAAAAATATAGCATTAGTCAAATACAAAATACAAATTACATGTTTACTAAATCGTTTTACTTTACATTCACTAGTACTTCTTTTCTAAAAAAATTAGAATATGTTTGGTTGTAAAACAAAAATAAATAGAATAGTCAAATCAAGAATAACTATTGTTTGTCTTATTGGAATATAAATTCAAATCTCAAAACCCTTAAGAATAGTCTATTCTAATAAGACAAAATATTTGAATTCACTATTCTAGCTATTCTAACACAACCAAACATCAAATAGGCTATTCCAATAGCCCAACTCCAAAATTAGAATATTCTCGATCCAACCAAACATACTCTTATGGATTAACAAAAATTGGAGTTGGAAAAAATGTCATTATCATCTTATTGAATTTTACAAAGTGTCTTTATTATGATTTATATGTTAGACCAGATCGGCACATGTGGGCATCACACAAGAAAAATGTGAAGATGAAAAATGCCCGGGTGTATGGTTGTGCTTCATCAGCTTAATTTAACCTCATACTTGTAGAATGAATATGAGATGGATAAAGATTTGTAATAACGATCAGGACAATAAAATATTTTTCATATCTTATTTTATAAAGATTGTTTTTGATTTGATAGGTGCTTAAGAACAAAATATCGATCTCTACATGAATGTATATTTTAGTTGCTTTTTAACCATAAAAAAATTAAAATAATGCCTCAGATTGCAATTGAATATTCAATTTTTAAATTGCATATAATGACCTGATAGTAAATAATGAGTTAGAAATCTGATTTTGATTTCCCTCAATATAAGAAATTAAATCATTGAAATCTAAAGTCAGTTTAATATTGATGAGACACAACAAATGGCTTTGCATTTTCTGATTATACAGGTGAGAATGTTTGTTGAGAATTTACGTGCACTGCTTATATTTCTATTCATTTTTTCCGATCATTAAAGACATAATTAAGAACATTAAGAAGATAATTATTGTGATTAACAATTGAATTTAAAGGGGTGCTAATACATATAAAAGAAACAAATTAGTAAGAAAACTAGTTGATTAACTCTCCCAAAATTTCCAAAATTTCATTTCTTCTACCGTATCTAGGTACTTGATAATAAAATTTTGAAAAGTTGGGGTGGCTTAGCACCTCCAGCTAAGCCTATGTTCCGTTCCTGCTTCAAATGATACATCCAAACCATTGAAACCGATCTACTTGACGAGTGATGCGTTTACATGTCAAATTTATAAATTTTCGGACTAATTTAGTATAAAGTCAAGCGGTAAAAAAAAAAGATGGTTTATAAGTAAATTTTAACGTGTTCATGTTTCATTATTTTTGACCGCTTGACTTTATATTAAATTAGTTTGAAAAATTATAAATTTGATATGTAAACTCATCACTCGTGAAGTAAATCGGTTTCAATGTTTTGGATGCGTTGCTTGAAATCAATCCGATGAGTTTTTGAGTTAAGCTTACAAAGAAGCTTAGTAAGCTTAAGAACACCCTAGTTCTACTCTAGTATTTAAAGCATTTCTATTATCTAAAGTGTAAAGTTTATATAAAAATCATGGTTGCGGATAAATAAGTAATCATCATCACTAGATTTTACTTCTATAAAATAACAGAAAATTTTCTTTTTGTGTGTGAAAATAGTAAGAAAATAATATATATGAATGTTTCTCTAAAGTTCTACTAAATCCAGAGATATATATGATTTACGACTTCCGATTGAGAATATTATTTACTGTTGCTTTTTATTCTGTATAACAAAATTTCTTAGCTACTAGCTCCAAATGCAAATTAATCAAAGAGTAGGGTTAAAATGCACTATTGGTTTTGTGCTCCAATCATGCTTCACATCCTTATCTTCGTTTCCAAAGTTTGAGCAGTCAATCCAAACCACTTGCCATCATCTTCGTATTAAAATGTACTTGGAGACCAAATTTTATATATTTTTTATATTTTTTACTATTATTTTAGATAGGTACAAAATCATTGTTTTCAGAAGATTCTGGGCCATCCAAAACAGTGATTTTGTACCTATCTCAAAAAATAGTAAAAAAAAATTCCAAAAAATATAAAATTTGGTCTCCAAGCACATTTTAATATGAAGATCATGTTGAGCAGTTCGGATTGATTATTCGAATTATTAAAATAGACAAAAAGACGTGGAGAATGATTGGAGCACAAAACCAATGGTGCATTTTAACCCATAATGACTAAATTTAAATCAGAAAATCAAACTATTTCATAAAAATACTGTCCGAATTACAAAACTTACGCTTAAGATTATGTAAGCAAAAATTCCAAAAATTCGAATAGTAAAGAAATAATTCAAAATAAATCCAATTAAAATTGAATTAGCCGGATTGTAAGGTACTTTAAACCGCCGTTAAGATAATCTGACATTGTCGACGACCATAGAAACAGTTTACCATAATTTCGCAATATTCAGCCATTAAATTATTGATTTAATCAATTCAAATAAAATAACAAAAGATGTGTGGGAGATCAATGTAAAAAGAAACGACAACCTATGTGGGCCTCACCGATATGGAGAGTTTTTGTAATATATAGATAATAGATATATAAGACAAATCAATTACTTTCAATCATTTAACAAGCTATGGTCTACTGATCGATGTTGTTGATTAATTAGCACCCACAAGATCTTCAACAGCATGAAAAACATGCCCATAAAAAGCATATAAACATACTCATTAATAAAATAGTGCATTTAAAATACGTACAAAATCATTTATATTTCAACATCTTCAACAGCATGAAAAACATGCCCATAAAAAGCATATAAACATACTCATTAATAAAATAGTGCATTTAAAATACGTACAAAATCATTTATATTTTGATTGCTGACTTGACTTGATGGTAAATAAATTCAAAAATTTTGAAAATTTATATGAAAACAAAGCTCTCATAAGGAGATCGATTTCAACGGTTAGGATTTTTCGTTTGAAACCGATTCGATAGATTTTGGAGACCATAAGCATATTGTTGAAATACTAGAGGAATTGTATTAGCCAAACTCATATATAGTTTGGCTAACGCATTTTGTCCAGAATTTCAACAATTTGTTTTCAGTCTCCAAAAGCTATCAAATCAGCTTCAGACGACAAATTCAAACCGTTCAAACCGATTTACTTAATGAAAGCTTCGTTTTCATATAAAGTTTTATAATTTTCGAATATATCCACTATCAAGTCAAGCGGTCAAAGATTTAATAAAATAGTTCATTAAAATACAAACAAAATATTTTATATTTTAACTGCTTGACATCATAGTACATAAGTTCGAAAATTATAAAAATTTATATGAAAATGGAACTCTGGTTAAGAATTGAGTTGATGGATAATTCTTTCCAAGTAAATAGGTTAAGCTGCAACTCTGACCAATAAGACAGATGGGACGAAGTTCGTTCTCTGATTCTTCCACGTCACTCAAGTAAATAACTTCTTGATCCATATAAGTCTAAAATTAGAAATTGATCCACCAAAAAGTAAAACATGTTGTAAAAATTGAACCTTGCGAGGTTGCAAAATATGTCACAACATACAATAAAAATTGCAAAATATGTCACACTCCAGCAATTTCTATTCGGACCCTCATTGTTCGCCATTTCTGTATAATAAGGATTATCAAATAACAATTCAAAACATTACAGAAAATTATAAAATTACAAACTTGATGCATTTTTTATTTCAAACTGGGTGCATATATAATAAAAAATTAACTTGTACAAATTTTACTGAAATTTATCAAATACCCCCTAATTCAATGCTTCTAAATACTGATATGTATAAAATAAATACTCCCTAAGGATGCTACACATCAGTTCATATTAGTTAGCTTTAAATTTTTGAATTTGTAACCGATAGAGCCATGTACTGAAAGCCCCATAAAACTACTATGAGATGAGTACTAAGTCCAAGTAGCAAGAAGCAGGCCTATTCGAGTGGTCCGTACTGTGACTCCGCTTAAACTGCCAGCCTACAAGATAAGTCCGTTTGAGTTCTCCGTACAAGACTCAAACCGACTTGCCGGCCTGCGAATAAGCCCAATCGAGAATCCGTACGAGACCCAAACTAACTTATAGAACTATAAATACTTCGAAATTAAATGAGCTTGGGACCACGATTCAGAGATACGCAGTACATATAGGATAGAGTTACGTATTGAGGAGATCCGCAACAAGTTTGAACTAAGATACGTAATAAATGCACACCTAATCGACTAATCACTCTCGGGTTAGGACGTGCTTAGATTCACTGTGTCTTAATCTTTCCGGAGATAAGACGTATCAGTAACTAACTGTTCTTTGTTTTCGGTAACTCTTTAAATTAGTAATTATATGCAAACAGCTTCTAACCTTAAAAAGTCTTCATACACGAGAGCCAAAGTACACCAAAAAAGAATATGCAAAACTAGACAAAAAGTCTGAATGGACACCAAAAACTAACTCTTTAAATTAGTAATTATATGCAAACAGCTTCTAACCTTAATTTTCCGGCATTTCCAAAACGCCATAAAAAGTCTTCATACATTAAAAAAAATTATGCCTTTCCCGGAATTTCTGAAACGCCGTCAAAAGTCTTGGCATATAATAAAAACTTATGCATAAAGCTAGTACAATGAAAATGAATATTATTTTGGTACATTCAAATTACTAACACAAATCTAATTATTAGTTAATGTACACAACAACAGAGAGCTTTTGCCAGACTTAAATCAAACATATCAGAAAGGACATAAGCTCGTACCCGGGAAACAAATACATATTGTCTGATGGTGGGATCTATCATTACAATTTTAAGTAAATGGGTTGGCTGAACTTTTTAGATATTTTATTATTCAATACATATATTTCGGTTAAATTTTTATCTAAGTTTTAACTTTAATTTGCTAATTTGCTAAGGACAGTCCCACTTTGAACTGTGCCAAATGAACTTTTAATTAGCATAGAAAAAATATTTCAATATGGTATCAATCGATTTCATTATTATAACATATTTTTTAATAAACATAGTTATATAAACTCAGTTGCAATTATGTACTCGATAAGTTAATGGGTTTGAACCCTATTAGGTATTTAAACCCGATTAGTGCACCACCCTAATAGAAATCCTGGATCTGCCCCTGAGTTTACCGTTGGGTACTACTCCTATTCTATGCCAACTGTTGCATTTTTTTCTAAATAAACAAAAGAGCTTATGCTATGCTTGATCTAAGTCACTCCATCAATGATAAATGATTGAGATTGATCCTCGACTACTTCATTATTTTTAGCACTCCTCCTCAAGCTAGAAATGTAAATATCGTACAATCCTAACTTGCTTCAAATATTATCAAATTGTTTCAAATCCAATACTTTGGTGAAGATATCCGCTAATTGCTCTCCACTTCTTACAAACGGTGTCTCTTTTTCCTTAGCTTGGACTTTCTTTTTAATAAAGTGGCAATCCACTTCTATATGTTTCTTTTTTTCATGAAATATCGGATTTGATACGGTATGTCAAATGGAGTTATTGTCGCAATAGATCTTCATAGGTTGATCAACTTTGATGTCCATGTCTTTAAGTAGTTTTTTAATCCATACTATCTCACTTGCAGTGGATGACATGGCTCAATATTCTGCCTCCGCGCTAGATCGTGCCACGATATTTTGTTTCTTGATTTTCCATGTGACTAAATTTATGCCTACTGATGGGCGAAATCATGACAACTGATAAAATTTATAACCTAGTTTCCTCTACGAGTTAGATTACAAGCGCATAATCCTTATCGAGTAGTATAATCGGGTGTCGATCCGCAGGAAATAAGGTTTAAGGTTTTGAACAATTAAATCTCAACCATTCGAAAGGCTAGACAAAATCTGAAATTTAAGAGGTGTTGGTTTGATCTTTGTATTTGGAGAAAATTAAAAGTAAATAAAATAAATAGGATAGTGATGTGAATTTCTAGGATTTTGACTTACCATTGCTACTCAATCTATTTTGATATGGTCTCATTTGATGTTGATTTTCAGATGTTGTTTGATGGTTTCTAGTCCAATTTAGTGACTGCCGCTTTCGCATCGACACAGCCACCCTACCTATCAAGAGATCCGGCTAAGGCTTGTCTTAATTGGTGCAAGGAGTTTTGTGATTAGCCCAACGATTTCGGACTTCACTTAACTAGGTTTTTAACTCTACTTTCTGGTTCTATTGGGTGTTCTCGTGGTGAAGCAAGACATGCAACATTCGTCTGCGAATGCCAAGACTCTCATGTATACTTTTGTTTGTCCAACTAATGGTATCTCCTGCTAAGGTCTAATTCACTAGTCTAGTATTTTTATTCTCCTTATCTTAACTTGGTTAGCCTAATAGGACTATCTTTCCATGTGTGGTTATCACATGGCAGTCTAGACTAATAAGCGAAATTAAGTAAAAATGAACATAAAGTGCAAAAGTAATTAAACAACAAAAGACTCTAAACAATGATCAAATAAAATATATCAAAACATCATGAATAACAAGTGTTGTTTGTTCGATTGTGTCATAATCTATTTGTCTGTTTGACTATATTTGCAAAACATATATTTGTTGAATTTTACAGTTTCTTGTCTTGAAATATTGTGCAGGTTCATGACAATATAAATTGTTAAATATACATCAAGGATGCATGATCAAATTGCAATACTAATCAAGGATGAGTCATGAAAAACCAAGCATTGGACTTAGAAGTATCATCTCAAGATTAGGCCTAGAAATTTGTAAAATTGGTAAAGTAAGCTTGAGATTGAGGTATTTTGAACAGACCGTTATAACAAAATAATTCATAAGTCAAAATGCACAGCAAAATCAATTGAATCCGTTGTGACAACCGTTGCAGCGGAACCCTGAAATTTCTAGACAGTTTCCGCTGTAGCAACTGTTGTAATGCTTATTAAGCTTTAGAGTTTCCCAGTGCAGCCAAACCTGCCATCTGGGGTTAACTGTTGCAACGCCTAATCTTCCGTTGCAACGGTTGATGCAAGATACATTATTTTGTGTCTCTCTATAAATAGAAGCCAAATCTAGGTTTGGATTATCACTCTAGCCACCCCCAATTGCAATATTTCAAATTTCGTGTAGATCTAGAAAAAAATCATTGTTGCTTGTGCACACAACTTCAATATTTATACAACAATCTCAAGCATACTCAACCACAATCAATCTTGTGTAAGAAGTAGAGTGATCCTTGAGTGATCATCTTGTTTGTTTCATACATTTGAGCCTTTAGTGCTCGTGAGCCATTTCCATGCTCGAGCCGCGTGATTTCCCAAGCTTTGTAAGGGCTCACCGGTTCAACCTCGAAGGTCGCGGGCCCCAAAGATGTAGGCGTTAGTGCCGAACTCCGTAAACAACTCTCGTGTCAACTGTCTCTTAACTCTTCTATTTATTTTATGCACACTTGTTTAGTTTATAGTTATTATAGTTTCTGCCAAGAATAACTTATATGCACATTAGTTAAAAGAACTTAGTTTTAATTTTTAAAAGGCCCTATATTCAACCCCCCCCCCCTAGGTTCCTTAGGGACCAACATTGTTGTAAGCAATCCTCTGTGTTGTTTGATTAATTTGCAAACATATAATTATTGAATTTTACAGTTTATCTTTGAGATGTATGCAGGTTTATTAGTTACGACCAAAAGTGAAAGCAAGTCAATGATTCATATCATGACAAGTTGGCGTAACAAGTCGCATCTGAAGGTTAAAGAAAGTCAAAAGTGTATATCATGACAAGTCAGAACAGGACAAGCTGCACAGGATAATATGTTGCATAATCTTTTCGAGCTACAAGGAATGATTTGATAAATATTATTTGATGAAAGATTCACATGAGTGATTTGGAATGTCGGATATTGGTGAGATGCTAAATAATGAAGATTACGAAAGATTATATGAAGATCAAGATCTTGAAGATTATGAATAACCACTACTACATAATTTCAAATCAACAGCAGTTTTTTTTACATTCAAAATCGATTTTCCTACCAGTGTTGATCGGGCCGATGCTGATTCCATGTTTGATTAGCACCGGTTTAAAACCGGGCTAAATGTAATATATAACACCGGTTGTTTCATAAAAATCGGTGCTAAAAGTAGTATACAACACTGGTTGTTTCATAAAAACTGGTGCTAAAAGTTACATTCAACACAGGTTTTTTTGACTCAAACGGTGCTGATTTGTTACATTTAGCACCGGTTTGGTTAAATAACCAATGTTGTATATCAATCTATTTGCAATATTTTTTTTATTGTTTGGAATCCAGTTTATATTAGGCTAGCCTCCGAATTTGCTAGCTATAAATTAAATATTCACATGCACAAAATATAGAATGGAGAAAACATTATACAAATGGAACAACACATAATTTGAAAGTATCATCTTAACTAAATTTGATAGTTTCAACAAAAACAAGCTAAGATAATATCATCTCTCAAATTGTCTTAAATTTCATAGTCAATTACAAGCATTTTTACAAAAAGAATTTAACCCACATTGTCTGAAATTATTTAAGATCTTCCATTGAATACGGTGATGAACTTAAGCACTGCATGAAATTATATTGAACTGTTAATTTAGATGTTAAACTTAAAGATATTAAAAGTAACAACCAAAGATATTAAAGTGTAGTAACTATGTTATGAAATAGATTTATACATGTATTGGAAAACTATCGAAAAATGTAGTAACTAGGGACAACATTAACTTCATCACATAGAATCCACATTTCTTATTGTCATTTTGCTAAGGGCACTGTATTGCACATTTCTGAAAAAAAAATATTAGTATTGTGAAAATTGCAAGTAGCATATATATAAAAAGGATTATATTTTGAAGCATATTTTACCTGTTTAATTGAATATTTTATTTCTTTGGCTTTTTTATTGTGTTGTCTGCCCAAGAATTTATATGATGTAAAAATCCTGTAATTAACAAAAAATAATTAACACAACTAATTTTTTACTACATTCCAGCAGAGAATGTATTTTGCTTTGTACCATAGATTATATGCAAGTCATATCCAATCATCATTGAGTCTAAATTCATAGTAGTGACCCAAAGAACATCATATCCTGTGTATTCTATATCCATAGTAATTGACAATACAACAACCAGTATGATGTTCGACATATGCTGTGATTCAATTTTCTGTACATTAGAGCATAGTTCAAGCATATAGCAAGGTTCTAAAAAGTCTTATGGATATCTCAGATTTTTATATGATTTTTAGAGGGTTTTAAGTATTTATTTTGGAGCTCTACCTCACTCACTGTCCTGCAGTTCACCTCTTCTAACAGCCAATCTTTAAGAATTAATTCTGAGCAATTGGCTAAACAGAATTTTTTTTCTTTTTATGCAAGTGTGGAGGGAAGCCTAATTCAAATGTCTGCCAAGTTTCAAAATATTTATAATTTTCTAACTGTTCCTAATAGTGTTTAGAATACAGGGGCAGACTGGTAAAATGCTGGAGAAAAGTAGCAGTTTTGTATTTCTAAGATGTGAAACTTCAAAAATGCTTAGTAAATGCTCAGAAAATTGTAAAAATGAAAAGTTCTGGTCTAGATTTTGGGTTTTTGAGTCCTTTATTTACCAGTGTGGTTTGTTTCTTATGCTTTGAAATGCCTCGTGACACTACTAGAATTGTATCTTTTTCTAAGGGCAAAAAATGGCTTGTTCCATGGGCTTGCCCTCGGAAAAAGCCCTAAAATCAGTTTTTCCGTGCGCCACCCTTGGAAAAAGTCCGTGGCAAAAGCCTTCGATGGAAATAGCCAGTATTTCCGAGGGCGCCGTTGGAAATAATATTTTCTGGGTTTTTCCATGTGCTTGCCCTCGGAAAAAGTACCCTCGGAAATACTTTCACATCCAGGCTATGGGCTTATTATTTCCAAGGGCAAAATCTGTAGGTCCCACCTTAGTTGTTCCAAGGCAAGCAAACATGGGCCCCACAGAGTTTTTCCAAGGCTATCGAACGTGGGTCCCAACTGGTTATTTCCATGGGCAAGTATGTGGGACCCACCGTAGTATTTCCATGGGCAGAATAGGTGGGACCCACCGTAGTATTTCCATGGGTAGAGTTTGTGGGACCCACCGTAGTATTTCCAAGGGCAGAGTATATGGGACCCACCGTAGTATTTCCATGGGCAGAGTGTGTGGGACCCACCGTAGTATTTCCAAGGGCAGAGTGTGTGGGACCCACCGTAGTATTTCCATGGGTAGAGTTTGTGGGACCCACCGTAGTATTTCCAAGGGCAGAGTATGTGGGACCCACCGAAGTATTTCCATGGGCAGAATAGGTGGGACCCACCGTAGTATTTCCATGGGCAAATAGGTGGGACCCACCGTAGTATTTCCATGGGTAGAGTTTGTGGGACCCACCGTAGTATTTCCAAGGCCAGCTATGGTACACGTTGTTCCATGTACATACCCATGGAAATAACTTGAATGACATTGTATCAGCATGCTCTCATCTACAATCCTCCCTGTACCATTCTGGTACAATCCTCCCTGTACCAACCAGGTTCTGTATTACATTCCCCAATAATTCCCATTCAAACAGAAACAAAAACACATTGACATATAGATCTATGGAAAGCATTTAATAAGCATTAACATGACGTAGTGTTCTTACATTGTACCAAAATATGTGCAGAACACATTACAATATCAGAGCTGTATTGCACTTACCCTTCTAACTATATACCAAAATATACCCACTAGAAGTTAACCAGAATATACCCACTAGAAGTAAACCAGAATATACCCACTAGAAGTAAACCAAAATACACCAAAATATACCCACTAGAAGTTAACCAAAATATACAATATTGGACTTATAACTATACCAAAATATACCCACCAGTAGTTAACCAAAATTCACAAGATAACTTACCCCAAGTTTGTTCATTTGTTAGAACTTGTAAAACATATATTAAGCGCTACAATGTGCACTTTTCTGCACTAGTGGGGATGGTTCCCATTGTAGGTAGAATGCCCGCACCATTGGCCCATTGCAGCTTCATTTGTTGGTACGGCATCTATTCCAGCATTGGCTTGATTTAAGATGGCTTGGAATCCGTGATTTGGCTGTACAGGATAAGCATTACCCTATTTATAGCACATGGAAAAGAAACATGTTATTATTATGAATGTGAATTTTGCCTAGTTTGTTTTGAGTCAGAAAAGGAGGTTAATACCAACAACACTCTCTACTAAGTAATATCATTATGGGCACCCCTAATTAACCATCTAACACAGAAGCAGTTTCATGTAGTGCGAGAAAGTCAATTCCATTAGAACCAGCCACTCCAAATATAGGCTGTCAGAGAAAAAAAGAAAAATTGACCATTACACCCTCTCTCTTTCTCTCTTTCCCTTCACTAGAAAGGCTGTCAAAGAAAAAGAAGCTTTTGCCTTGATTTTATGTAGTTTAAGATGAGATCGGAAGGCAAAGACATTTGAAAGATTGGTGCAAATAAACAAGCAAAATAACTTTGCACTGTAAGCATTGGAATCACTCTAATCACACTAAGTAGAGGGATTTATGTAGAACTTAGGTACAAGTCCTTACCTGGGAGTTGCCCGTCTGCATGTGTGAAGCTACTGCCTGAGTTGGCTGAGTGGGACCTTGACCCTAAGCATTGAATAAGCAAGCACAAGTGTTATAATTTGGAGATGACAAAATCAGATCTTATTTGTAACATTTAATGGATTTTCTTTAGTTAAAAGTGGGACCTAATAATTAGGTAAATTCCCAGTAGAACCCTGCTGAGTTACCGAAATGTTTTGTTCAACATAAGTTAAACAATGCCAACAATCTAATTTTAGTATGACAATTATGTCAACAATAAAGAAAACAACAACAACATCAACTAAGCTGCACCCCAATATGTTTCGAATGTAATTTTGAGCACATCAACTAAGCTTTCAGTTACGACTTACGATAAACAGTTATATCAGCAAGCAACATATAACCATAGTGAGATATTAAAATCTGACATCACATCAAAAAAATTAAACAAACTAAATTAGCAATGGTCTTAAATACCGGTGGATTGAGCCCTTGTGCCCCAACCATCGAGAATAATTGGGTGATGTATATTTGATAAGATGCTAGTTCTCTTTTCATCTCGGCCCTCTCCTCAGCTTGACGGCGATCACTGTCAGCTAAGAGCGATTGTACTTCTGTGCGAGAGAAGCTTGGCTGAACTCCATTGTTTGTCACCCCAGAAACAGTAACAGAAGATGATGTGTGCTTGGGCCTGGATCGGTTGGTTGCTGTCTGCACCTTCCCATCAAGCATGCTTCCAAATCCTAGCACCCGACCATGGCTTGCTCCGCCAGCAGCTGACATGAACATTGTGCTCTCATCCATGTCGGCATTGGCCTCCTCAGCCATCATGTCGTTCACCTTTTCCTATGAGTTGCACCATGTGAGAAATATTAAAAGATGTGTTATTTTGACCTTGCTATGTACTGAATAAATTTCTAGAAAGTACACTAATTTCTGTAGTATCCACAAACCAAATAGGAGATAATTAAAAAATATAAATCTGCAACAACAGTATTGAGGTATGCATGTCCGGCTCATATTTTATGTAATAAAGTGAAAGTTTGGTGAAACATATTTTCTGACCTTGTTTTGTACTTAAGTATGCAAATTCATCAAATTAATGTATATAGTTCAACTTACGTAAACGGCTTTGATTCTTGTGCTTGTAAATTGCAAGGAGTTGACATCCAACTCTTCAATTACAGGGGGAATCTCCTCTATACTCGGTTCCATTACCACATTATCATCAGTGTTCTCTGTTGGTACAGCCCGATCCGTTGTGGCAGCTTCCAGTTGGGCCTCAATAGGTGATTTGCCGTTGTCTCGACGACAATGAAGATGGATGTAAAGTTCCCTCATTGTTGGCTCTTTTCCATTTTTTAATTTTTTCTCCACATGAAAATGAATAAGCAAGTCAGATGAGGCTGTAAATTACACATTAAGTTTTATTTTGAATAAATGTTCATGGAACTTACTAGTTTACCAAAATGCTGGTGTGCGCTTGCACATCCAGCATAGTGAGAGACCGTCAGTCCAGATGAAGTGCGGTTATCATGGTTTTGTCTGCTCACTCCTTGCCATTCCTCTGTGGCAAAAATGTCACACAAACCGTGCCAGCTTGCAGGGTTTAGACACCAATGTGGAACATACTTCTTCCATGCTGGTATGTTTCTGCCGAAATTTTTTATGCAATTGTCCCTGGCCTCGTGTAGCTCCCCGCTGTACCTCTTTGCCGCTATTGCCTCCAGAACATCCCGACAACGTCTGAGATCTTCCCCATCACGATATCTAAATTTCTCCTTCAAAAAAGAAACACGTATTCCATTAGCAGGGGTACATGTTATAAAATTCAGACAACTGCCATATGTAATACTACTTCACCTATCCCCCCTATCTAAAATTCAGAGAAAAATAATTCAGACAGCACGTATGCCATCTTGCTGAAATAATGCAGCTACAGAAAATTATCAATCAGATTTTTTAGCTATATAGATGATATCCTTGTAATGACCAGTTTTAATTGACATATAGGTCAAATCATATCCTTTTCCTTTACTACTAATGGAAAATAATAAGAATTGAAACTACCAAAAATGCAAATTCAATGTTATCTTTCGTGGTATCATCAAAGGCGTGGAAACTTCTCAATGGTCCAGGCATATGGTTCAGGGCCAGCCTTGCAATAGAAAATTGAAGTTTCAGAAAATAACACTGGATAAAATGATTGTATATTTTTTAGAAAGGAAAAACAATAATACCTGGTGATAGCTGCCGTTATCTCTTTCGGTTTTTCTACACAAGTAAACTCACAAAAGGAAATTGGCCAGATTATTGGTCTGTCTTCCACTACATTTGTAGATTTTCTGATCAGCCCAGGGCCTCGTCCCCTTTTCTTTACAGGTTCGATTGGTGTAATTTCACCATCTGGTATAGCATTTGAACACTCACCGACCTCAAGTGCTGCCTGTGAATTACACTTTCTCCCTACTTTTTTCTTCCTTGATGTTGCTCTTGTTAGACCAGATTTCCTTGGGGCCATCTGTGTTTGGATGAAAAGGAAACAATCATGTGTTATTTTTTAGGGAAAATTTCTAGTGTACCCATTGAAAATTTCAAAACAGCTAATTTCTAGGAACTTGGTGCGGTTGAGTATAAAAACCCTAATATCAGGCCTAAAAGTTCTTAGGTAGTTAGCTAATATTTTTGGCCTTACTGTGCTTGTTAAGGTTGATTTGGTTCAAAAAGAAACTTGGTGCAGCCCTTGTTGTACTTGTAAACCAGTCTCCAGCACCTTACCTTCTTCCTACACCAAGGATATATTAAAATGTGAGAAATTGAAAGATGAAGATCGTAGTAAGAAGCTTTGTAGTTTATTTATGATGAAAAAGAGTGAAATGTATATAATAGGATGTGAAGACCTAAAAGTCCTTACATATTTTTCTCCTTTAATATGCTAAACTGAAGACCCTTTACCTTACTGTGTTGTTTTATAATAAGCTATAATGAAGTTGATCAAATTATTAAAAAAGTTAACTAAAGGAAACTCCGTACCAAAATAACTTACTAAGAATGACTACTTCAAAGGAGTAGAACTAGGGTGTTCCTAAGTTCACCAAACTCCTTTGTGAACTCAACTTATCAGTTTGGATTCGTCGTTTGAAGACAATCCAATTGGTTTTAGAGTTGAGTTCACAAAGAGGATTGGTGAACTTATCATCACCCTAGTTCTACTCACTTCAAAGTTAGAATACTAAAAAAAATTCAGTAGCAAATATATATGACAGAATCCAATAGGCTGGGTAATGCTTGAATACCAGGGAGAAAGTCTTGTAAATTGATAAATTGATAAAGTGACCAGTATTAAAGTGAATTGATTACCAAGGGTAATGCTTCAAGTATATCAAGACATTCAAGTGACCAGGATTAACAAATCTAAACCCTAGCATAACAAGTTAGACACCAGTTGCAACAACTGAACTTAAGATAACAGAAATTAAACCTCAAGTTGAAATAGGTACACAAAATCAAATGAAAATTTATAGTGTACCCATTAAAAATTTGAAGCTAATTTCTAGTAAAATGCCAAAGTTGAGTCTAGAAACCCTAATACCAGGCCTAAAAAGTTCTTAGTAAGTTAGCTAATAGTTTTGGCCATACTGTGCTTGTTAAGCTTGATTTGGTTCAAAAAGAAACTTGGTGCAGCCCTTGTTGTACTTGTAAACCAGTCTCCAGCACCTTACCTTCTTCCTACACCAAGTATATATTAAAATGTGAGAAATTGAAAGTTAACCCTTATCTTCTTCCTACACCTTATCTAAACCATAGACTAACAAGTTAAACCCGGTTGCAACAAGTGAACTTAAGATTACAGAAATTAAACCTCACGTTGAAATAGGTACACAAAATCAAGTGGAAATTTTGAGTACCAGAGACATATGAGTGGCTGTCGACTCCGATAATTGCACAGACCCGTGAAATTAGAAGAAGACAAAGGAGAGAAATGAGTGGGAGAGCGGGGGTGAAACTAGAAGTAGACAAATGAGGGGCCGTCGACGCTGATAATCGCACAGGGAGGTGAAATTAGAAGTGGACACGGGAGGGAAATGAGTGAGGCGAAGTGAGACAAATTAAGGAGGTGAAATGAGAAGGAACAAATGAGAGAAATGAGTGGGAGAGAGGAGGCGGCCGATTTATAGGTTACCTAATAAGAGGAAATTTTGGGGGGAACTGAAACCAATCTGGCGCCGAAGGAGGCTACAAAAAATTTCAGAGGAAGACAGATCGGTTTTAGCTTCGAGTAGTGTAGTAAACATAATATAGGTACATTAATTGAACCATGTGATGCGCTGTTTGTATAAGGAACTACTCTGTCCGAATCAAATATCAAATCTTCACTAGTGCTTCAAAAATTGAGATAGCCAATACAATTTTATTTACGTTTTGTATGTTAATTGGAGTCGGATTGATTTATGAATTAAAATTTTAGCTTAAAAATTATAAATTTTGCAAGATTGTAAATACTTATGGTTATAATTTTAATTTTTTGAATTACATGTAATTATTATGTTAGTGTTGTGTTTAGTATAATTTATACTAAGTGAAATTCTATATGGTGTAATAATGTTAATCAATTAGAATTTTTGTTTAGAAGGTAATATATATATGAAATTGATATAAATAAGATTTATGGGAGGATGTAATTAATGCTTGAACATTGATAATTCATTACTAAATGATTCTCACTATTGAAATTTTATACCATCATCAATGATTTGTAGAAATGACTTGTGCCATATTAGAATGTACATAGGACTTGAACTCCTGATGTGTGGGGTATTAGAAGGAAGGAAGTTGAATGTCAGGCCGTTGGTCGATCGGAGCCGTTACAATGAAAGAGTGCTAAATTAATTGCACTGTTGTAAAGTTTGATATAATTTGAGATTGATTTACCAATCCATCAAAGCGACACAATATATCAACATCGTACGGTTGTAATTAGTTTATGTCGGATCGCATCTCATAGTCGTCGGGGCTTCAAAACTTTTATGTTCTTAAGGTTCCATATTCTCTCTTGATCATTTAAAAGTAATTTACGCGTCATTTAATTGCAGATCGACCGTTGAATGCTCATGCAGAAATGAACGGTCCGTATTATTTTGAACAATTTGATGCCATTATTAGTAATAAAATTGTACAAAATTGACCACAGTGGACTTTATCTGAACATACAATCACCAAAAATTCCGTTTTATATTTTTTACCTTTCTTAAAATAATTTTTTGTGTACATGCATTACCAAAGTGAGAGGAAAGTAAATGGTAGCCGTTTGATCGGTGATGGAGCGTCATGATATTGACTGGAACCATCTGTTTTAGAGGCTGTGGGATAAGGAGTCTTATTCTCTAAGGTAATATGATATTTTTGTTTAAATATGGGCCAATATGATGCACTAGATTGGAGTCTCGAGATTTGTTTACACAATCGAATGGTCGAAGATGAGAATTTATGTTCAGGTTACCTCAGGGAACTATTTCAACTGGGTTGGTATATTAGTAAATGCGATACAGATAATGGCTTCAACTCTCAAAGCGGTGCCTCATTCTAACAGTGCACAAATAATTTAGAATGACTGGATCTGGACCGTTCTTTTAATACTGCACAAATCAATAAGCCCAAATAACACCGACCACTGCGCTAGCCCGAATCTCAAAGCTAGTTAAATCTCTTATCAAACCGTATAGTGCATATAATGTATTAACGTATTGGAGGGGATTCTCCTCGCAGAGATATCTCAGACGATGCGAAATCTAAGAAGGGAGCCGGGACTTAGCATTTTTTTCAAAAAACTCACTTCTCCACTCGTCTCGACCTCTCCACTTCTCCACTCTCCCAAAAACCCGCCCATCTCACAAAACCTCTAGCACCGCCCCTCACAAAACCTCCGTCGATCGGGTTCCTTCTAGCGCCGCTCACCCTTTTCTCTACCGAAACCACGGCAATAAACCCTAACGCCGCTCACCCTTTTCCTTCTAACGCCGATCGGGTTCCTTTTGACGGCCGTGAGGCGAGTAGACACTTGGTACCGCCCGATCGTTGCTTATCTGCGAATTCCTCTGCCCGGATAACTCTTGACCCCTTTTTGTTATTGAGTTCTGTGATAATGCTGCGGCCTTTGAGGCTTTCTTGTGATTATGGCCTTCGTGCCTTGTGGGGTTTTGTTGGCTGGGTACATATTATGTGCTTGGGGGTTATTTCATAAATTTTTTGTGTATTTAGGGCTGGTTATGTCAGATTACGGATTAATTGCAATTTAGATAATTGTTGTATTTGGGAAAAACTGACAATGCTGGTTTGCAAATTGTCGTATTTTATGCATGTGAAAGCAATTTGAAAATGGTGTGCTATTTAAAAATTAATTGTTGTATTTTATGCACAAATTTTGCTATGCATGTGTTTAATTTGAGGTTTCGTTACAAGTTTAGAGACACCTTTTGACTCAAACACTCCTGGTCATGTTCTGAGAGAGTATTGCAATTTAGACAATTGTTGTATTTGGGAAAAACTGACAATGCCGGTTTGCAAATTGTTGTATTTTATGTATGTGAAAGCAATTTGAAAATGGTGTGCTATATAAAAATTAATTGTTGTATTTTATGCACAAATTTTTATATGCATGTGATCAAATTGAGGTTTTGTTAAAAGTTTAGAGCTCTCTCTATAAAATTACACTATTTGCTTTCGTTTGTTTTAAGTCCAAGGGTGAAAGCACACTGCGTACCTCGTACCAACATTGCAATAATTGGGCCAAAACTTTGTTTCTACCACACTCTTCTCAGCATTTTGTTAAATATCCTTTCCTAATTTTGTTAAAACGTGAAACTCTTTTCGTTTATTATAAATTTCAGCAGTAAATTAACCCTTGATTCCCACTAACACAAAATGAGGAAAAACACCATTGATTCATTTTCGTGCTTATTGCATATATGTAGATAAATGTTTTTGTTTATTAAAATTGGCTTATGCATGTTAATTGCCTCTTCATTCTGTTCCATCGCTATTAAAAGTAATTAACCTTTTGGATTTTACTTTGCTCCTAAATTCGTTAGTACTACTCTATCTTTTGTTTTTCAATCATCCGTTCCTTGAGGGGAGCTCTTCCTTTTTTTTCTTTTGCTGTTAACCATAATTAAGCCAGAATTAAATGTAAAAATCCAAACATGAGAAGATATATATGAGATTGAGAGATAGCAGGGGATTAAATTAATGACAGTGGAGTCTTGGATTCAGGTCACGGACCAGCAAAGCCACCAGAGTCTTGGAGACAGTGGAGGGTGCCCCATCGGAGCCTACGAAGAGCACGGCCACATCTGCTGAAGATTTGAAAAGAAAGTACACAAAAGAGGAGGTGGCAGAGTTACTCAGAGCTGAACGTACTGGGTTTGTCGCTGAGATAGCTGAACAAGAGAAGCGCCACAGAGCAGAAATGGAAGAGATTCAAAAGAATAGAGAGTACACGAGGGAATGTTTTGCAATGCTATTCCAAGCACATGGAATTGTTCCTCCACCTTTTACTGTAAGCACCTTTCTGCTCTGCTAATCGAAGAAATATTGTGAATTACACGAGTGAATGTTTTTAATTAAGGCTTATATGAAAACTATGTTTCTGTACTTTGTAGGAGGGGACGTCAAAGGGCAATGCCGGTGGGGTTGTGGACCCTCAACCATCCAAGGGCAATTCTGGTGTGGGAGAGGATCAAGCACCATAAGCTGTGTTAAATTGTTGCAACAAATTTGAGTAATTGTAATATGAGTAGCTAAGTTAATTTGTAGGATGTGTTTGTTGTTAATTTGTAGGATGTGTTACAATATATTTGCTGAGTTGTAGGATGTGTTTGCTTATTCTAACCAAGTATTTCAGAATTCAGTTCATACTTGTTAGATGTTGAACATGTTATGGTTTAAAAAGTAGTAATTTAAATAGTTAGTTGGAGGTTTAATTTTGGATGTGTTAATATTTTCATTCTTGTTACTTCAACATAAATTTGGATGCGTACAATGTGGGTACGCCATAAAAACATAATTTTACTTACATAATATATACCATTATTTCCGTCGGTATTCCAATAGAATAGCTCTCACAATATCTTTCTTCTCATTCAGCTCACCACATTCCAGTCTAATCTCTGTCGTGGAACTCTCCGAACACTCTCTCAAGCCCTCCTAAACCCTAACATGTTTCTGAGCTCTAAGTCCTGGATCCCTCCACCCACTTCCTTTCCTTGGAGCACTTCCTCTCTAACACCTCTGTCCCTTCCAATTCCCCCCTGTCCTTTCAGGAGTGTCTATCCTATCTTTGGAGCTCTTCCTCTCTAAACCTCGGTCCTCTCCTTGCAAAATTAACCCTCTAAGAGCAGTCCATTGGTAACCGGTGCACGTGCAGGGAAGAGCTCCAAGGAGACAACCCAAACTGTGAGGTGCCTACTTGTTACATCTTCGGTGTCAGCCAGTTTAATTGTTTTATCATCATTACTGATTTCAGTTTTACCTCAGCTTCTGTTTGCTTGATTAATAAAACCAAATTGTGAAATTAAATCATGTAACCTACGAGCCAATTGTATCCTTGCCAAATTGTAAAATTATGAAACTTATGCACTGCCTTGAAATCCAAAAAATGAAAACACATCCATCTTGTGAAATTGTGTTTGAGGGACCATATAACTGACTCATTAACTATTTTATACAGTTTGCGTGATTCGAATGGCCACTGATCGGGAATGGAAAACGACTTGGTACTCCACGCCATATCTTCATTTTCAAAGTTCAAATAGTCGATTCGAACCTTCCAACATGTTCTCCATATTGAAATGTGCTTGGAGACCAAATTTTACATTTTTTGGAATTTTTTTACTATTTATTAAGCCACTTTGAAAATCTGAAAATCCTTATGAACAGTAAAAAACAGTAAAAATTTCCGGACCGCCGGATCAGTGATTTTCAAAGTGGCTTAATAAATAATAAAAAAATTCCAAAAAATGTAAAATTTGGTCTCCAAGCACATATCAATATGGAGAACAACTTGAGCGGTTCGGATCGGTCGTTTGGATTTTTAAAATGAAAATAATGAGGCGTGGAGCACCAAGTCGTTTTACACCATGGCTTAGCTAAGCCCAGCACTATATATATATATATATATAGAGAGAGTAGGGCTATTGTACTTCGCGAAGTAAAACGAAGTTTTACTTCACGCTCATACTCCCATTTTCAAAATTCAAAACGTCGATCCGAACCGTTCAAGTTGTTCTCCATATTGAAATGTGCTTGGAGACCAAATTTTATATTTTTTGGAATTTTTTACTATTTATTAAGCTACTTTGAAAATCGCTGATCCATTGTGAACAGTAAAAAACAGTAAAACATTATGGACCAATGGATCAACAATTTTCAAAGTGGCTTAATAAATAGTAAAAAAATTTCAAAAAATGTAAAATTTGGTCTCCAAGCACATTTCAATATGGAGAACAACTTGAACGGTTCGGATCGACATTTTGGATTATGAAAATGGGAATATGAGCGTGAAGTAAAACATTGGCTTTACTTCGCGAAGTACAATAGCAAAATTCTATATATATATATATATATATATAGTTGGGCTATGGTGAGTTGTGTAGTAAAACGTCGTTTTACTTCAATGCTCATATTCCATTTTGAAAATCCAAACAACCGATCCGAACCGCTCAACATGTTCTCCATATTGAATGTGCTTGGAGACCAAATTTTATATTTTTTGGAATTTTTTTACTATTTATTAAGCCACTTTGAAAATCGCTGATCAAATGGTCCATAATTTTTTACTGTTTTTTACTGTTCACCCGGATCTGCGATTTTCAAAGTAGGTTAATAAAAAGTAAAAAAAATTCCAAAAAATGTAAAATTTGGTCAACAAGCACATTTCAATATGGAGAACATGTTGAGCGGTTCGGATCAATTGTTTAGATTTTCAAAATGGAATATGAGCATGAAGTAAAACGACGTTTTACTTCACAACTCACCATAGTCAATCTCTCTCTCTCTCTCTCTCTACATATATATATATATATATATATATATAGAATTGTGCTATTGTACTTCGCGAAGTACAACAATGTTTTACTTCCCGCTCATATTCCCATTTTCCAAATTCAAAACGTCGATCCGAAACGTTCAAGTTGTTCTCCATATTGAAATGTGCTTGGAGACCAAATTTTACATTTTTTGAAATTTTTTTACTATTTATTAAGCCACTTTGAAAATCGCTGATCCATTGGTTTAGAATTTTTTACTGTTTTTACTGTTCACAATGGATCACCGATTTTCAAAGAGTCTTAATAAATAGTAAAAAAATTCCAAAAAATGTAAAATTTGGTCTCCAAGCACATTTCAATAAGGAGAACAACTTGAACAGTTCGGATCGACGTTTTGGATTTTGAAAATGGGAATATGAGCGTGAAGTAAAACTTCATTTTACTTCGCGAAGAGTGAGAGAGAGAGAGAGAGAGTGACTAAGGTCAAAGTGGTAGTTCCTAAGTCCTAGTGCAACCAAGTCGTTTTCGAATTTTCAAAGTCCAAACGGTCGACCCAAACTGTTAGATGTGATCTCTATGTTAAAATCTGCTTGGAGACCAAATTTTATATTTTTTGGAATTTTTTTACTATTTATTAAGCCACTTTGAAAATTGCTGATCACATGGTCCAGAATTTGGTTGCACTGTTTTTACTGTTCACCCGGATCAGCAATTTTCAAAGTGGCTTAATAAATAGTAAAAAAATTCCAAAAAATGTAAAATTTGGTCTCCAAGCAGATTTTAATATAGAGATCACATGTAACGGTTTGGATCGACCCTTTGGACTTTGAAATCCGAAAACGACTTGGTTGCACCGGGGCTTAGGAACTACCACTTTGACCTTAGTCACTCTCTCTCTCTCTCTCTCTCTCTATATATATATATATATATATATATATATATACAGAGAGAGAGAGAAGAAATCTAGTTACCACAATTTTTAGTTACAACAAAGTTAACACAATCATTTTCTACATTTTGAAAGTTCAAATCGTCGGTCCAAACCATTGAACATGATCTCTACAATACAATGTGCTTCCAGATCAAATTTTTCATTTTTTTGAATTTTTTTACTATTTATTAAGATGGATACAAAAACTAGTCAAATTCAGACCATTGAATTTTGTATCATCTGAATAAATTGTAAAAAAATTCAAAAAAAATATAAAATTTGATCTGGAAGCACATTTTATTGTGGAGATCATGTTGAACAGTTTGGATTGACGATTTGGACTTTGAAAATGTAAAAAATAATTGTGGTAACTTTGTTGTAAATCAAAAACTTCAAAATTATGTATTTCCCGCTCTAAACTGCAAAATTATGTATTCCCTCTAAAAACTTAAAAAACTCACCAATTTACCCATTTATTGTCTTTTATATTAAAACTTATTTTAAATTTATAAAAAAAACCCTTTTTACCCTTTATTAAAAGCATAAAACGTCCATTAGACTCAAATTTTAGTCGGATGGGTTCATCTACCGTCCGATCCATTTTAAGATACGTGCGCACTATATCAGCACGAATCTTGAAGCAAACCTCCACAGATATTAAAGCGACGTGCACAGATCTTAAAGCAGACCAGACAGTAGAGGAACCCATCAAACTCAAATTTGAGTCCGATGGACGTCATATGCAACCCGTTCCCATACTTAAATGTCACCGTGTATACATCATAAGTAAAAAATGAACCATTTTCCCTCGAAAATCGATGAAATATAAGACTGGCATTTTCCTTAAACAAACTACAATTTTTTTATGTTTTCAATAAAGGGTAAAATGGGTATTTTATAAATTTAAAATGAGTTATAATATAAAAGACAACAAAATGGATAAATTTGTGAGTTTTTCAAATTTAATGGGAGAAATACGTAATTTTATAGTTTTTGAGGGGTATATGTGAAATTCCCCCTAATTAATATATTGAACAATTATGAAATCAAGTCGTCCCTCAAATAATAAGCTACTAAGATTAAATAAAAAAGGGCGCAGATACAACACGTTCGGTCACAGATTTGTGTGCCTTTTCCATCATGAAAAAAACAACAAAAAAACATTAAACGTTTCCCTTTGTTTACAACGTCAACGTGTATGCCTTATTACCAAGTACTGTACCAACTACCAACTCTTTAAAAACAAACATTGAAGCGCATCCCTTAAATTGACTAATACAGTCTTGTCTCTCATGGCTCCCGGGCATCTCCTTTTCTCTCTTCACTACATCCCTACACTCACAATCCTTATTCTACTTCTATCAAAAACTGGAAATTGTTGCTTCACTCACATTTTCTGCTTCGGCGACTCGATCAGCGACACTGGGAACTACCTCAAGTCTGTCGGTAACGCCTATGAACCCATTGGTAATCTGCCATATGGGGAGACTTATTTCGGCCGCCCCACTGGCCGGTTCTGTGATGGACGGATAATACTCGATTTCATTGGTTAGTGCACTTTACTCATAGATTTCTTCCTTCTATATATACTGAGTTGTTTCATATGAATTTAGGGATAAAATTAGTAAAACAACAAACCCCCAGATTTTAATAATTTTAGTAGTTATGTTTTAACAAAGAGATTGACAAGTTATATTAATTTCATTGATTAGCGGAAGCATACGGGTTGCCATTTATCCCGCCATATCTCTCAGGAGAGAGCACAAAAGAGAACTTCCGGCATGGTGTGAATTTTGCTGTTGGTGGTGCCACAGTGTTGAACAATTCCTTCTTTGAATCCATGGGAATGGAGGTGTCCTGGACGGATTTCTCGCTTGGCACTCAGCTTGAGTGGTTCAAGAAATTACTACCTTCAATCCTGGAAGAACCAGGTATTATCCCAATGAAACCATGTATTTTGCTTAGTACCAGTACAACAAAAATTGTTCAAATAAAAGCACTAGGTAGTTTTTTATGTGATTTGTCTCTAGTTCTTCTATCTGTTCAGTTCTTATAGTTCTGTTCTTAAATTATCACTATGTGAATGTGCGGGCACACGTAGATGGCTTGGAAAATCGACCAAGTCGGACTGGTATCGGTCGGGTCCGAGCCAATATTATTTACTGGAGTTTTCCGCCTGAGCGTTTTTTGTGCTGAAAATCAGTTGAACCGGATTGACTCAGGTGAGTTAACCGATTTTTGTCCAAGTTAGTCCGATTCTTTCAGAGAGGCTGTAGCGTCCTCTCATTTGATTTCCTGCGCTAGCTTAATTTCTATTGTATCTTGAGGTTTGACAGCAAGAACATCATTAATTGTTATTGCTTGATTTGAGATTTTAAGACCACTTTTGCATCCTTTGAAAAAAGATAATGGCTCTGACTGAGTTATATACTTATATTTCTGTGGCCAGACTTGATGTATAACTCTCTGCTCTAAAAAAATTTGAATGTTTAGTGGTTCATAATAAATACTTAGTCAAAAGTGTTGTACAGTGACTCTATTTGTCTTACTAGACCTGTAGCCAGCGTAGTCCCTATTTGTTTTGTTTATATATATATATTTATATTATGAGTCCGACTAGGCTAAGCCATGGTATAAAACGACTTGGTACTCCACGCCATATTTTCATTTTCAAAGTTCAAATAGTCGATTCGAACCTTCCAACATGTTCTTCATATTGAAATGTACTTGGAGACCAAATTTTACATTTTTTGGAATTTTTTTACTATTTATTAAGCCACTTTGAAAATCTGAAAATCCGGTGAACAGTAAAAAACAGTAAAATTTCTGGACCGCCGGATCAGTGATTTTCAATGTGGCTTAATAAATAGTAAAAAAATTCCAAAAAATGTAAAATTTGGTCTCCAAGCACATTTAAATATGAAGAACAACTTGAGCGGTTCGGATCGGTAGTTTGGATTTTCAAAATGAAAATAATGAGGCGTGGAGCACCAAGTCGTTTTACACCATGGCTTAGCCTAGTCGGACTCTATATATATATATATAATATAGAGTCCGACTAGGCTAAGCCATGGTGTAAAACGACTTGGTGCTCCACGCCTCATTATTTTCATTTTGAAAATCCAAACTACCGATCCGAACCGCTCAAGTTGTTCTCCATATTGAAATGTGCTTGGAGACCAAATTTTACATTTTTTGGAATTTTTTTACTATTTATTAAGCCACTTTGAAAATCTGAAAATCCGGGTGAACAGTAAAAACACAGTAAAAATTTCTGGACCACCGGATCAGTGATTTCAAAGTGGCTTAATAAATAGTAAAAAAATTCCAAAAAATGTAAAATTTGGTCTCCAAGCACATTTCAATATGGAGAACAACTTGAGCGGTTCGGATCGGTAGTTTGGATTTTCAAAATAGAAATAATGAGGCGTGGAGCACCAAGTCGTTTTACACCATGGCTTAGCTAAGCCCAGCACTATATATATATATATATATAAGTATATAAATATATATATGAGGAGGGATCAGATTATAGCCTTTTTTTTAACACACTTTGACACCTACCATTTTGAAAATCCAAATAGTCGATCCAAACCGTTCGACATGATGGATATATTAAAATCTGCTTGGAGATCAAATTTTACATTTTTTTTGAAATTTTTTATTATTTATTAAGATGGTTACAAAATTGTTGTTTTCAGACTATTGAAAAACAACGATTTTGTAACCATCTTAATAAATAGTAAAAAAATTCAAAAAAATATAAAATTTGATCTCCAAGTACATTTTAATATGGTGATCATGTTGAACGGTTCGGATCGATTGTTTGGATTTTGAAATCGCAAAATTGACCTATAAAAAACAGTGTCAAGATGTGTCAAAAAAAAGGGTGTAATTGAATCCCTCCTCTATATATATATATGTATATGTATATGTATATGTATATGTATATGTATATGTATATGTATATGCATAGAGAGAGAGAGAGAGAGAGAGTTTACCCAAAAGACTAGGAAAGGAAAAAAAATGAGAAGTCAGACAAGTGTTGATCATCAATAAATGTACTTATATAATAGAAAATATTATTCATAAATTAATAAAATGAACTTTGCAGGATGCGGCAGCTCTGTTATGAGCAGTGGTCTGTTTGTGGTAGGTGAGATAGGAGGAAACGACTACAACCATCCATTGTTTCAAGGGAGAACACTAGATGAAGTCCGAACCTTTGTCCCTGATGTAATCAGAACCATCAGTTTAACCATCACTGTACGCATTTTTTAATTTTCTTTTCTCTTAGCATGCATAGTTTCAACTTTCAAGTCTCAAGCCATTGAGGTTTATTACTATTAAACATGTGATTGGGGCACGTGCATGCTAACATGGTGGCACAATATGCGCACCAACAAAATATTTTTAAACTGTTTTTCTTGATGTTAACATGGTGGCACATGCATTAGCTTATATATGCCTTACCCTATGGAATCTGCATCGATCAGCAAATACTTATTGATATAATATATATATATATATGACTGAGATCTTAATTAATATACAATTATACAGGAATTGATTAGTCGAGGAACCAAAACATTATTGGTTCCAAATGATTTGCCGATAGGATGCCTCCCGAGGTATCTTACGATGTTTCAAAGCCAGAAAAAAGAAGACTATGACCCAGAATCAGGATGCCTCAAGCACTTCAATGAGTTTGTAGAATACCACAATGCAATGCTTTTCAAGGAGCTTCAAAAGCTTCGGCTTCTCTATCCTTATGTAACTATTATCTATGCAGATTACTATGAAGCTTCCATGAACATCTTTCGCAATCCAAAGAAATTAGGTAAAAAATCACTGTTTTTGGATGATCCAGAATTTTCGGATCAAGTGATTTTCCTACCTATCATAAAATTATAAAATTCAATCTGCAAGTAAATATTCATATGGAGATCATGTTGAACTGTTCGGATTGACCGTTATGAATTTGAAAACGAAAAATATTGATCCGTAGTACGGACCAATCCACGCTATGCATAGTACCATAGCGTCACTCTACAATAATCATTAATTACAAACATCCTTCTCATGTGTATTACTTTTTTGTGTAGGTTTCAGTTACCCTTTAATGGTATGTTGCGGGGCCGAAGGCCCTTACAATTACTCATCAATTGCATCATGCGGAAAACAAGGTTCTACGGTTTGTTCGGACCCATCGAAGTACGGATCATGGGATGGGCTCCACATGACAGAGGCCGCTTACAAGGCGATTGCACATGGAGTGCTACGAGGGTCGTACTCTTCTCCTTCCATAAGTAACACTTGCTATGATATCATGCATGATTCGGGAAGCCTTCTTCTCGATCCCTCCAATGCAATGTAGTGGCTGAGATAGACAACATATACGCAACCATTCTCTTGAATCTTGATTGTTATTTTGAGCCAAATTTCATATGAAATTGATGATATGACATAGATAAAGCATTTCAATTTTCTTTCTATAATAATCAACCAAACTTTGTAAATACTTTTCTTTATCAATGAAATTGTCAATGAGTTTTCTCATTGAACTTCAAAAAAATTAATCAACCAAACACTTTTTAAAAATTAAATACCGTTGAGTTGAATTTTCATGAAAAAAATAGGAGTCCACAGAACCAAAACCAGGTACAAAAAAAATTTCCCTTTCTTTTTGACAAAGGGTTAATTTATTAAAACTTTTGCGAAACAGAGCTCACACTTCTTTGAATACCCCTAGAGGCTAGAGAAGTATCGCCAATACCAATGTTTAAACAAGCACGAATCTCCATTCTTATATTAAGCACGTACATGTTCTGATCTGCTAACAGCTTTAATTAAAAGATGAAATTTCAAATTGTATATCACCCCTCGGATTAAATATTCTAATTCTATTCATTTTTTTTATGCTTTTTACGTGTTGAAATCTAAATTTATTTAGACACATACTCGCCACACATACTTTTCAAACGCAAATTGTATCATCTTTCTGATTGGTCATGATTTGTTTCTATTTTTTTAATATCATTTAAGGAATTTTTAAATTGATTGATAATTAATTAGTCATGTGCTCATTTCTTTGTATTTTTTATATCATTTAAGGAATGCTATTTGTATATGGCATTTTGTTTAGATTTTTTAAGAAAATATGTCAAAAAGATTAATATATATATATATATATATATATATATATAAAGTAGAACTAGGGTGTTCCTAAGCTCACCAAGCCCTTCCGTGAGCTCGACTCTAAAACCTATCGGATTGACTTCAAATGACATTTCCAAACCGTTAGATGTTCAATCTATATTAAAATGTGCTTGGAGACCAAATTTTACATTTTTTGGAATTTTTTTACTATTTATTAAGATGGTTTGAAAATCGTTATTTTCCAATGGTGCAGAATTTTAATAAAAACAGCAATTTTCAAACCATCTTCATAAATAGTAAAAAAATTCCAAAAAATGTAAAATTTGGTCTTCAAGCACATTTTAATATAGATTGAACATCTAACGGTTTGAAAATGTCATTTAAAGTCAATTCGATAGGTTTTAGAGTCGAGCTCACGAAGGGCTTGGTGAGCTTAGGAACACCCTAGTTCTACTCTATATATATATATATATATATATATATATATAGGGAGCGGCTAAGTTGCTGCCGGCAGCATTTCGGCGAGGTGCTTACGGGGCATATCTTGCAATTTGATGTTCAAAACAACAAATTCAAATCATTAGATGTTCAATCTATATAAAATCTACTTGGAGACCAAATTTTACATTTTTTGGAATTTTTTTTACTATTTTTTAAGCTGGTTTGAAAACTGTTGTTTTTATTAAATTTCTGAAGCATTGAAAACAGCGGTTTTCAAACCAGCTTAAAAAATAGTAAAAAAATTCCAAAAAATGTAAAATTTGGTCTCCAAGTAGATTTTAATATAGATTGAACATCTAACGGTTTGAATTGGTTTT